>DWJZ01009403.1:0-10731 GCA_018249125.1 Asbolis capucinus
ATACATATATACTTTTAAATACATACTTAAATAGATATTTTTATTACACATCCAGACACAGAACAAACATTCCTGTTCATCACAAAAAAGTTTGACCTGGGTGGGAATCGAACCCACGACCTCCAGTACAGTAGTCAGGTTCACTAACCACTAGACCAATCGGCCTGTCAATAGTAATCAATAATCAAAGAGTAAGATGCCTTCGAACGTTCTCGACGCGCAAATAAACCTAATAAATATTTCACCTAGGAAAATTTCGATATATCATATTAATAGAAACAGGTTGTAACGCATCTACATACAACATAATGTTAAAATAATTCCGACCGTAAAAACGAATTTGAATTTTTCGCTTTGTGCTTCACCGACGTCGCTATTGTATTTTCATTATATTAAATACAGGAAAACATCCCAAATTTCGAGGCTTACCTCCCTGAGGGTAGGAACCCCTCCTCCTCTCCTCTGTCGTGTAAACAAAGATATACATCGGGCTACCTGCTCCACGATACCTTGTAATGGAATGAATGTACGGATAATTATTTACCATAGTAGGTATAATTCGTTTATCTTTCCCGAAGGAAAAGAAAGCGGTGTTCACCAGTGTTTGTTGAGATTGTAATGTATGTAAACCCACTATAGGAAAACAAACTTTTTATAGTACGGAGGCTTATGGCGATTATAATTAATTGCCGATTTAAGAAAGAGCGGATATGGTCAGTGGACAAAAATATCTTGCGCGATGGGTGGGACGGATAGCTGTGGGACAGTTGGCAGTCCTTTTACATTGTCGATTTTATTCCGTGTCTAAATATTTCATACCAGTAGCTCCCTTCGGTTCGCTTCGGTATACCAAAGGGCCGTAGACAGATTCTATAAATTGACATATATTTTATATTCATGGACTGATTTTAATATAAGAAACATTGAATGTTAATACAAGCTTAGCTCGTCCGCGACACAGACCGGAAAAATAAGCGAAAAACAATGCAAAAAAATCATTGTTTCTGGTTACTTTCCTTATCAAAAATGCTATAGTAAATTTTCTCCCAAATATCTGTCCTGTACGGAAAGCTAGCTACAAATTTATTTGTATCGATGTATGTATATTATTTTCACTGAATTTATAACCGAATGTAGGTTTGGTCAGGTTTACAAATGGAGGTCTTTGACATTTGCACCATGTTGGGACATTGCCAGCTAGCGCCGGCAGCGTGAAGGAGAAATCATTAGAGACATGGCATATTGACCTGGTACTCTTATTGAAGCCATTAATAAAAATGTATAACACAGACGCAATATATGTATATGTGCCTATCAGCGTGTTCAACATACTTGCATCAGATGCAATATATTACGTAATTTATGAATTAAGTTCTTCAGTAATTTCAATGTTGAAACAAAGACCTTTTTTCTCTGTATTTGAATGAATTTGCTAAACACGAAACATGTAAGCAAACCCCATTGAAATGTAAGCCGCATACAACAAAAGATTTGCCGGATCTAATGTAAGACAGACGTCATGCAGACGAAATGTTTACAATTCCCTAGTTTCGGTAGTCCGACCGCTTGGGGGAGTAAACGGTAAACGGCATGTACACTAATTAAGGAACAACATTGCGCGAACTACCTTCAGAGTATAAAGAAATTAATATCTAAATACATCTGTATTAATATAGGGTTTTAGGTATGGGTAGGTTACAAAATTTAAAAGATTTTTAGCTCTGAAAACTAAATTATTATTTCTTTATTTTCTTATCCTGAGCCTGAATACTATTTGTTTTTACCTACTTTTGAAGAATACAGCGTAAATCTAAATTTTGTAATGAAATGAAATAAATATTTATATATGTATTTGGTTCCTTATGGATCCAAAAGTTAACAATACGAAAGTTTTTGTAAGTCCGTGTTTAAAAGTGCAATGATATCACAACTTGGTTTTTTATTGTTTTGTGGTCACAACACAATGTGATGCCTTTGCATCGTGGTACACACAAAGTGTTGCACGTAAAAGTAACATGAAAAATAACAATGTCAAGTGCGACTTTTATTTTCAAAGCAAAAGCACAAAAGCCGCTATGTCGTAGTTGTGACGTTATATGGCGTTTAGAGTAAAACTTAGTTGAAATATACTTCAAATAAAATGAGAACTTAGTAATATATTTAACGTAAAAATAGAAATGGTAAAAAAAGTAATTGTTGACAATTTATTTTGTAATTTAGCCATACAAACAAAAAGTTCGCGGGAAAGTACCGTATTTCAATTTGAAGTTCTGAAAAACTTCAACTCAAGTGACAAGTAAAATATTGACACACTGAAGGAAGGCATCAGCGGGAAATTTGAATCTATAGGCGATGTTGGTTTAGTCAATTGAAAAGTTACAAGCGACAAATCTCTTGGGCAACTTCTACTTCTGCTTTTTGTGTTATACCTCTTATGTGATTATAACTTTCTTTCGCAGGAGTCTTGCTTCCGCCTTTCTTTTGGCAGATGTAAACCACAGACTACTGCATGTTTGTTATCTATGTTTCTTCCTTCAGTAACTCCACATCTAAATGTTGACGTGATATGGAAGCTATAGGATATATGCATGTAGAAATTTATCACCCATTTTTTAAAAATTCGCATTCTCCCCAGAAACTTATTAATAAATGAAATAATTCTTTATCATCACTAAATCAAAGTCAAAAAAAACATTTTAATTGAAATTTAGTTTTACTATTTTCTTAGTAAATTTAATTATAAAGTACCCAAAATACTTACATTTTAAGTATCTCAAAAAGACACATGCATATAGCTTATTGCTCAAGTTGCCGGCAGAGCATATAACGCGATAACACTAGGTACGTTAAGATGCGAGTCTTCTTACACGAACACGTGAAGTTAAATCATATTGATATCTAAAAGTTACTAGAAACGTTAACTCACAACAAAGTTTTCGTTATATACTATTGGCACATTCGCGGAGAAACATGTCGATAGAAAACCAAAGTTAATACTTTCCTTGCTGGCGTTATATGCGTTGCTGGTCATGTATATGGTGATAATTAAAAGATTTTTTTTATCTCTAGCTGAAGTAGGACACTGTGAAGTGCCACTGGGGATGGAAAGCGGGAAGATCTCCAATGACTCCCTATCGGCGAGTTCCAGCTACGACCAAAGCGTATCTCCTCTCAGCTCACGGTACGTTATCATCATCGTTTCATTAAATTCTAAATCACACAAAGAACCCCGCAATATTTGCGTTAAAACCAATTCAATTTTAATAAGGACGTACAATCGTTAGAAACATTTCTCGAACAAAATCTGGACGTTATGCTACTTAAGCATATTGATCGTGAAGGAATAACACCTGGTACCGAGTTAACAACTTCACGGTACACACCGGCCCGTAACCGCCTCGGATGGGACTCTCAAATTGGTTTGCATGGGTGAAATTCAAAGGAATGACTACGTCATCCACCCGTATATTAAAATGATAGGTAACAATTAATATATACATGAGAATTTGTAAACGTTCATAGTTCGCTCATAATAATTAACAAGCGATATCATATTCGAAAATTAAGCCCGCATCCTACCGCAAAACAATAGAGCGAAAACTACGCTAATTTGAGAAACTGAGAAACAGAAAATTAAATTTTCATATGAATTTCGAGCGGCTCTGAATGCTGCGATCCAACAAAAGCTTTTTGGGACTAAACTTACCGAAGATAACAAGATAAGTGGAACCGGTTGCCGAAACCTTATCATCCGAGTCACTTTACATAGGGTCAGAAGCGATTTGGCTAATGTTGCCTTAATTCACCGTTTAGCGTACGTTGTTCCCTGTGTACCTCTGACGAGATTGCACTAGAGATATTCAAATTAAATGGCAGCCACTCCCGAGACCCATCTTTGTTGACAAACGAAGCACTGAAACGTTTTCACTATTTACTCAGTCTATAATGCTAATTTTATTTACTTATGCCTGAACATGTTTCGGATTCACCTCAGTACACAATCTATGTAACTATGTTTTTTCTGGTAATTGTTCCAGAGTTTAATTTCACTGTTTGCCTTCACACTGTGTATTTGTTTCCAACAGCATAAGGACGGAACTTCGAGGCGGTGCTTGGTGCCCCAACGGGCTGATTTCTCCCAGAAGCCGACAATACCTGGAAATTGATTTACACGCTGAATACTTGATCACCGCTACTGAGTCACAAGGCAGATTTGCAAACTCTGTGGGGGTCGAATTTGTTGAAAATTACTCAGTAGAGTACTGGCGCGATACGTTGAACCGATGGGTCAAATATAAAGATTTTAGCGGAGACCGAATAACTGTAAGTATTTTATACATGACTACCAAACCTAACCACATCTTTGAAATGTTGAATACTGTGTGAAATTTTTAACAACTATTAACGTTACTTAAACTTCTGCTATTCCGATAAACAATAACAAATTAAAAATTTCCTCCTCCTTAATTTCCGGCAAGGCAATAGCGACTATCCTAGTCTTACTATAAGCAACAATGACCAATTCGTACGCCAACCCTACGAGCTATAAAATAACTTTGACCGTTAAAACCCTTTAAAATCTATTTGATAACATCTTTCAAATTTAGTTTATAATCTCACTCAAAACTTATGTTTTGACGTTACATGACATAAATCATATATTTGTTTCTTTTACATTTAAAACTGAATGTATTTTTGAATAAACCGGGAGATAAATAAATTAAAGTTAATTACTCTGTTTTACTTCAAAGTAGATAAAAAATATATGCAAATCTCTTTTTATAAACCTCACTCGCATTAATGAATCAAGTGTCTTTCTAAATTTAAAAAAACGAACTAAAATGTACGCTCAGATCTCATATTACATAATTATTACATTCTCATGACAAAGTTAATTGAAAAAATTTGCATTGCAAAAAGAATTTCTGTCAATGAAGCCACATTTCTTATTATTGTGACGTAAAACGAGATTTCATAGTCATCTACGCTAATATTATAAAGAGGAAAGCTTTGATTGTTTGAATTGAATATGCTCCGAAACTACTGGACTGATTTAAAAAAATCTTTTACCATTAGAATCCTACTTTATCCGAGATAAACATAGCCTATATTTAATACGAGAAAAAAATGGGATGCGCGTAAAAATTTCGAGAATGTAAAAGTACCAAAAACAATCCTTATATCGCGTACGCTGCGGAAATTATTGACAATAAAGCAACGTGATGTACTGCAGTTTTATAAAAGACATCAATATCTACAAATAAGTCCGCGATACCGTATGTCTAACTCTTAGAGTTATGTCACAATAACTACTTTTTTTGGTAACTGGCTCTTCCCAAGCGAAGCGAGGGCAGTTTTTAGTGATTAATATACATATTTTCCTTTCAGCTTATTCCGGGTAATGTAAACACTTATACTCCGAAGAAGACTATTTTGGAAGCACCGTTTGTTGCTTCTAAAGTTCGATTTTTCCCTTACGCTGCGCATCCGAGGACTGCTTGTATGAGAGTCGAACTATACGGCTGCCGCTGGAAACGTACGTACGACGCGAAATGTATTAGTTGCTTGCGTTTTATTATGTATCTTTGCGATGCGACTTCGCTCACGCGACTGTCTTTCCAATGAGCGGTATTTTCATCTTCATCTTCATACTTGTTTTTGCTTGCATTGCGAATTAATGCCGTCCATTGGCGGTGTAATCATTAGCATTTTATTTCGCAGAGGGTATTATTGCGTACTCTGCGCCGCAAGGTGGAGATATGCAGTCCATGACGGGAGGAGCCCGGTTCGAGGACTTGGCATACGACGGGGTCATGCGAGAGGGCATGATGCTAGATGGACTGGGCCAAATAACAGATTCCTTGGTGGGACCAAATGATTTTGAACTCGCCGATCCTCTCGATACTAGCGGTACATTCATCTATTTAACTACACGTAGCTTGTACTCCATAACACATCTGCATCTAAAAGTCTATAAACACTCTTATTTTGTCATAGAACCGGTCAAAATCATGTGATAATAAGCAAACACACGCAATTGGCGCAGCGTGGTGGAGTAAGTTCTAGGCCTCCTTAGTATGAAGAGAGACCCATGCTCGGTAGTGGGCCATCAATCGGTTGAAGCCACACAACAGATTCTAACACTTAAGAGTTACGTCCTTTTTGTATTCCCTAAAGCATAACTCACACGATTACTCTCAAGAATTACGTTATGATATCTCGTCATCGTGAAGCTCAGTTTAGTTGATGAAATACCAATGAATAAGTAATAATAACACAGAATAAGAATATTTACAAGACACAATATTTACAGGGACGCGTTGGGTTGGATGGAACAAAACGATGTTAGCACAGGATGAAGTTGACATCACATTTAACTTCTCGGATCCGAGGATCTTTTACTTTGTTGACATTCATACTAATAACATGTTTACTAAAGACGTCCAGGTAAATATTTCATGTTTTTAATGAGTACCGAGCTTTTTTGCCTGCTTTAACCTATACTTTGTGCAAATTCGATTTAGAATTTTTGGCAAACCATTTTTTTACGATGAATATAGCTTACCGAATATAGCTTACATAGACTTAAGTTTGTTGTTTTGGTTTGGTTATGATTGGTTTGTTTGGTTTAGTAATTTTTTTTATCTTGTCATGCAATCTTATCACCACACTCAACTTTATGGTTACTTAAATAACTCCTTAGTATAGAATTTATATAGATAGTAGACCAAAGAACATTTGAAACAATTTTGACTTTGAGTACGGTAGTAAGTAACTCTTGATTTTTTACTGTCATTAAGCAAGCTTTTGGTTCTGAACGCCAATTTAACTTTCAATACAGGATTATAATAATGTAATAAATTTTTATCTTTTTAAATGTGGAACTTTAGGTCATTAAATTAAACATAGATGGCATTAAATAAATAGATGGTCATAAAGTTTTACTTTGGTGCAGCTATTCCGGGAAGCGGAAGTGTTCTTTTCTCTGGAAGGCGAGCGCTGGCAAGAAGATTACATCTCGTACGAACCGAAGCAGGACCGAGTGTCCGAGCACGCAAGGACCATACATATCGACCTGCAAAACCGCACTGCGAAGCACATCTTGATCAAGCTGACGTTCCAACACGAGTGGATTCTGATCAGCGAAGTCACGTTTAAAACAGGTTAGTTCGTTAAATATACATAGTTACGTATAGTACGCTTTTCTTATCCATACAAAAATTGTAAACTAAGTCACAGTCTACTTACAAAACTCATTACATGTTTAACGTACTAATACATTGAGCCGTAACAACTTTTCAATGTCACAAAATATGAGTTTTATAAAAATAACCAAAAAAACACGTAAAATTAGACATGAACAACTAATTAAACCATTTCTATTAAACTATTAAACCAGTTCTTATCGGCAGGTATTAACACCGCCATCTTGCGAATAAAATTATAAATAAGTCTAATAGTGTCAAAATTAATAATTAAATTACAGGCTGTCTAAAATCTAAGTATAAAGAATCTATCACAGCGTATAATCTTAATGCATTATAGTTGAAGATGGACAAAATACGACATTTTAATAAGAGCAGCTACAACCTTGTCATTGTACGTTATCCTCATAACTAGAAAGGTCAAAGTCATCCACCAAACTGATTCAGTAGAGATTATAGAATCATATAGAATCATTAAAACACGAAGGAATATTTCGGAAGCTCATAGGAATTATGTAAATAAGAGAAAAGGAAATAAGGAAAAAGCATTTACAGAAACAGTAAGAGCGATCAATAAAGATTCTTAAACATGATTAAGTAATTTTTCGGGAACAATAAAGAGGTCCCGCAGGAGTAATAGATATATTACTCCTCATCGGGATTCTCTTATCTGTTCAGAGCACTCGCAGGCCTCGGGCTATTTCACAAATTTTATCATTCTCTAATTAATCCACAGCTCTTTTGTGGAGATCGTCTTTTAAGTGATAAATCGCCGTCCGCTAAAAATGAAGAACTCGTAATTAAAGAACATCTTTGATCTGGCTGGATTATTCCGAACCCCATTAATTTTGGGGTCCGGACTAGGCTTGTAAACTTTTTATACAAGAATAAAGTATACTTAGGTCTGAGAAGGAAAATAAACAATAAGAAAAAAGAACAGTTTTTTTTTAATTTTAAAGACACACTTTTAGTTCTTTTTGCACATCGTATTAATTTACTGTTAACTTTAAAAGCCTCAAAGGCCACGCAACCGTTTAATCTAAACTTAATCGATGCTGAATATAATTATTTTGTTCAACAGCAAAAATAATTTTGCCAAAAACTTTGTAATACTGTTTCTAACAGTATTAGCAACCACGTGCGCAACTTCTCTGACCTGTACATAAGCATCCATCTGATGGGATTCGAACCTGCTACTCCTCGCTATGAAGTACACTATCAACTAGACAAAGAGCCTATCAACGACAAACTGGCATCGCACTTGAAAGTTATTTCAAAGGAATAATTTCTCAAATTACACCTCTACGTAGCCCATCACTCGTCCATGGGTTAAGCTTGTTAAAAACATTTACCGGGTCATTGTTTTAATAACCTTAATTCCACTAAAGAAACCGCCTAAGCGACTACTAAACGAATAATATCTTGTTACACTTCTACTATAACCATCATAAGGAGAAATGAAATGTTAGCTTTTAACAAAGTTTATTAAAATATTTAAAAACACCACCTTTAATTATAGATCCATAATACAAAGAAACACCCAAAATTTCATAACTATAACCTTTAAGGAGTTCCCTTGTCTGGAGCCAATCCTGAACGTAATATCAGGTCATGCTTGTCATAAAAATGCATTGTAATCAGGATGAAAACTTTATGTAAAATTTCCGCTACTTAGTGTAAGAAGTGGGTCTAATTCAGCTAGTAAGATTTGACCCGTAAAAAACTAACATACTAATATACAAACATACACTGCAAGTTAAATAAAAGTTTTAATGAAAAGACTGTCAAACAGTTTTCAATCAATATTATTTTTAGAATACAACAGCATGAGAATAACTTTACCGATTCAAATTATCTTTACACACTGAAATATTGCGAAAATTGGGGAAAATTTGTAATTAGAACAAGATACTTCTATAGAGTCCTACCCACAGCTTACCCACAGCATATAATATGTAGACTTTTAGTTTTCGTCTTATAGGTATCTAGTTTCAAAATTGTATTTGGTATAAACGCAAACAAACCTTCACGTTTCGATACTAACTTCCATTACAAAAACCTCACTTAAATCATTCTACAGTGCAATTGATCGAAAAACGGTAACACGATAAGCAACATAAAACACGAAATCCAACTATTTGCAACAATATTTAACTTTATAAATGGTTTCATTTATTGAACGTGTCAATGTCGAAACATATTTTCGTGTCACAGTCATCAAAGAGTCACTCTTTAAATACTGGCAGCAAATTTGTTGCGTAAAACAATCTGCAATTGTAAAGGGAGTGTTATTTGTTCCAGTCTCCTGGTTTGAGGTTTTTCATTAAATGTAACACTATATTGACAGGTCACCGTTACATTTTATTTATTTATACCCTTTGAGTTTTATTATAGTATTGTCGAGCAAAGAAGTTTTATTTACAGAACAATCACGAGATAAATAATTCGATAATGAAAATTGGGTTACGTTTCATTTAGTACAATCGTTGTATACGCCTTTTTAAAGGTAAAATAAGTTTCATTGTGTAACAAAGGTGAAACAAGCACTTCATGATTTCATTAAACTTGTTAATTAAATACTGTATAAACAAGTTAAAATATTATATCTGTAGTACTGAAACTTTATTATAATCCTGTGTTTAAATATCTAGCAAATGGATGAAATTAGGATGAATGTAGCATGTTTTTTTTTGTTATTTTCTTGGTAATTTAATGAAGATGTATAAGTGTACATTAACACAGACAGTATTTTGTGTTAAATTCCTAAAGCTGGCTACTAGTACATTATAAATTGTATACCTTTATAAATAAAAGTTAAATATAACTAAGTAGGATATTTAAAAGAATGCTTCAAATAAACTAATAAATATTAGGTTCATGCATTGCATTCCGTTCTTGAAAACTCACATAACTACATGGACTAAAAAAAAATTGCAAGCTTTCTATATTATATAAGGATTTTCGCTAAAAATAACATGGTCTCATCAAACTTCTCGGTAATAGTAATTGCATGGAGCGCAAACATATTTTCATATGCGAAGCGGCACAGGTTACATATGAGTTTGTCTATAAAATTAAATAAGTTTCATCCCATATTTATTTAATACTAGCTTTTGCCTACAACTTTGCGTGAAATAGTTTTCAACTCATATGTCCCCCATATTGCTACCAGAACCGACATCTACATGATTTATTTCTTATCAGTGCCTAAATGAACAATTTAATGATCTTGTCTTCAGTGACAATCTCCTACTTCGCGCACCTCTGAACGTTTTTTTGTAATAAAAAGTAGCCTTTGTTTATTCTCAAGCTCTAGTCTACTTCTGTAGCAATTTCACCTAAATTGGATCACTTAGTAGGAGGGTAATAAAAGATATAAAATATATATACATGCTTACGGGGACACTCATACCTAATACATGTATTTGTGTTATAAACATTAAATATCTAATATCTTTGGACAACTCACACACGGCCATCTGACCCCAAACTAAGCGTTAGCTTATGCTATGGTGATCAGATAACT
>DWJZ01009404.1:0-10730 GCA_018249125.1 Asbolis capucinus
ATGTCACAATAACTACTTTTTCTAGTAACTGGTCCTTCCAAAGCGAAGTGAGGGTAGTTTGTACAATTTAATAAGCGAGTGAAAGAGCAAACGTGTCGCCTGATGATACCAGTGGTCGCTGTCACCCATCGACTTTAGGACATAGCTTAACGACTGATGTTTAACGATAAGAATCGGGACCAGCTATACGTTCCCTCCGGAGCCCGGAAGCGCTGAAGAATATCCACTATCGGTTACCCATCCTCCTACCGACGGATCGCGTTGCTTAACTTGTCAAATCACTTAAGATCGATCCAAGACAACATGCGCACTTCGTACAGGTAGATTTTTCTTTTGACAAAAAATCTTTATAGCCTTAAGGCAAATATGATTTTTTAAAATTTAGAATGACTTATTACGTAAATCGGTACTGATGTAACTCGGCATATATTTATAACCCAAGCCTACAAGGGTATTCGCTTTCAGACGGGTAAACTTATTCAAAGGGAAGAAAGCCCGCTGTAACTTCGTAGCCGATATTGGAGCGTATCAACATACTATCAATTGAACTTGGAAAAAGGTTTCTTCAACTTAGCCGGAGATAGAAGAGTCTCGTTTGATAAGAGTTATTATCGGCTTTTTTACTTCTCTCTCTTTTAATCGACCTACCTCTCTTTTGCTTGTCACACGTGTATTGTTGGTATATCTGGCTTCATGGCCACTGAGGGCTTCACAGGATTGAGGAGGCCTAGCACTTCCTCAAATATATTTTTCTTAATTTTTTCGCCCATAATTCACAAAAATACAAACAGAACATCGTAACGTTATTGCTATACCTAATATTCAGGCGTCTCCGGTACATTTTTTGAAATGATCACTATCAAGCTAATTTTGTAAGAAGCTTCATTTGGATGAGACGCACAACTTTTTCTATGACCACAAATCTTTATTTTGGTAGCTAACAGGGAAGCAGTGTCAATGGCACCTCGGGAAACATGGTACGACACAATTTCTTGTACAATATGACCGTTAAAGTTTATAAACGTTAACTAAGTAGCAGTAAAAAAACCAAATGTTTCTTAATCGTTTTGTCAATAAGTCCTCTCCTGCCAACATATATCGATAATTTGGTCATGGGAAAAGGTCACCAAATAGGTATCAAATTTTTTATACCACAAAATGGGTGGTGGAGTTTACGCTGACTACACGCGGTCGTGGTCTTCGAAATTATGCTGAACGCAAACCCTTTTCACCTCAATTCTGAATTATTTTATTTTGTATTGATTGTTTTTTTATAATTTACTTGTCGTATACAAGTAAGTTTTACGATTACAGTGTAAAATTTTAAAATAGACGAAATAAATTTTTGGATCTTTCTTTCTTTCTCTCTTTCTTATACTAGAATTAAAGTTAGAAAACCCTCACTCAATTAATAATATCTCTATTAATAGGTTGAAAGTAACTAGTATGGTCAAAATACGAAAGCGGTATGCCATTACTTGGTGTTTAAGCGAGTTTCTATTGGCAGTTGGGTCAGGAGTTCAGGATCGTTGCACTGATTTGCGGGTCAAGATATCTTTTGCATTCTTCTTTTACATCAACAAGCTTATTTTTATCAATTGTAAATAAATATATGGAGGTATATATACAGGTCTCTATAATATTATATATCTAAATATTAGATATAAATATATATAATATTTATATTAGATATAAATATATATAATATTTAGATATGCTCCTAAAACCTATCAATTTCTAACGTTCTTTTAGTCGCTGATGACAAATACGATAAATATCCAATTTCCCAAACGATCTCATCCCAATAAATATAAAAGAGAAGCCGCGCGCTCTGACACTACTTAATTAACTGAAAACCAGCGTCATAACGGCTTTTCACACCGAGAACGTTTCCTCTGTCTAAACGTTATCGTGTCATCTGCAGTACTATAATATTCTTTACGACATCAGTATTTCAATATTTGAAAAAACCTTATTTATACTTTAAATTCTGCTACCAGTATGTTAAGGCATATCAAGAAAAGCTCTCAGCTTATAAACAAATAAAAGCAATACAAAATCGTTTTTCTTGAGTCACGTGCTGACGTAAGCATGCGGCTCCTATTATGATTTTATTGAAGTACTCCTAGCTGCTCTGTTGTTGAAATTCGAATGTATTTCAGGGGTAATCATAATTATTAAGAATAAAATTGACAAACGTGAAACAATTGTTGTAATGTTATTTATGAATTTAGTGTTTTCATTCTTTAAATAAAATACTAGCTTTCTGTGTCACGTAAACTTGCACTTTAATGATACTTTCCGGCTTCGTTATTATCTTGAAAAGGGTTACCTAAAAAGGTTTTGCTTCAAGTAAATTCATCTGTGCTCAGCAATGGGGCAGCCAAAATTATAAAAACTAGTGTCTACGTTAAAATAGCTTTACCGCTCGTTTTTTCCAGTCGCTAGTCGTCTGTGCCAGCTGTGTGCGCCACTCATTTATCATAGAATGAAGTGAATCCGGACATCACTACAGTTTAATTGGTGTTTTATGTCTGTTGTGTGCGTCAACTGCCCCCCCTCCCTTACCCCCTCCCCCTCCTCTGATAGCGCGATTACGCAGCACACGTCTGGAAAACTTAATATCGGCATTTTCACAAAGTTTTTAATGGCGATAATGCAATTTGCTCTTCTGTCTACACTAAGCGTCTTTAAGTTTCGTCATAGATGTCAACGGAACCCCGCTTTGTGGTATACCTACATATTTTTGTGCGTTAAATAATAACATAATCTAATCTGGTTCTTTCTATTTTAGATTCGAATCTGTTTTTATAAATACCTGTTTTGGTCGCGATGTTAGAGAATTTTCTTCTTAATTTTTTCAACTTTCTCTTTTCCAGTACTTTATTTGTCTTTCCTGAAACAGTATCTTGGTGGTGCATATAGTCCATTGGTTATTATTTACAGGTTGCTTCAACAATATTCTGTTATATGGAATGGAATAAGTTGATCACGTTGATATTCCAGTTTGATTATAACGTAAATGTCTTCAAGTCTAGAGTGAATAGGCTTTTATTAAGTTGGTGCGCTTCACCATCAAAGACTACGTCGCCACTTATAATCAGGTGGTATCGTAGTCAAGCGTTAATTTATTTAAATAAAAAACATACTTCTTTCTTTGTCTATCCCGTGATTTCTAATCTTTTAAGAAGTAGCTATATAAGATTTTTTCTACCTTCTTCTTGACTTAAATTTGGTTTTAAAACTATTTTATTATAATCGTTTTTTCAATGTTTTTTCCACTGGATTTACTAGACTGGAGTAGTTACCTAAAGTTATATTACTTGCCAGAATTAGTAGACATTTCAATGCTTTAAATTCCACAATATGTCATAATGATATAATGGTTGTTCCAAAGTACCGGCACGCTTGATCGGCGGCCTGTCTGTCCGTCTCGGGTAAACGCACCTATTTCCGCCGCGCCCTCATGCCCGACCTACCTCTGACTAAGGCCACGTCTACTATGACTAATAGTTTGGATTTAACCCATTAATGGCTGCTATATATTTTCGATTTAACCTATAAATGGTTGATATATAGTTTGGATTTAACTTATTAATGGCTGGTATATTGTTTGGATTTAACTCATTAATGGCTGGTATATTGTTTGGATTTAACTCACTAACGGCTGATATATACATATGTAGTTTGGATTTAACCCATTAATGGTTGGTATATAGTTTGGATTCAACCCAGCAATGGTTGATATATAGTTTGGATTTAACCCATTAATGGCTGGTACATTGTTTGGATTTAAGTCATTAATGGTTGGTATATAGTTTGGATTCAACGTATTAATGGCTGACTTATGTTTTGGTTCAATTAGCGGTAACTACCCGGGATGGGTCTCGTTTGACGCCAGTGGAAGCCTAGACGTTCCACATTGAACCGGACTGGTGAGGGTATGTGGAAATCTCAAGTGTCTTTGTTCTTATGTCAATTTTAGATCTCCGAAATGACTTAACAATTTATATTAAACACAGGTGACGATGGCTTTACGTGCCCATTAAGGCACGGAAGCGTGTAAGCTGTTAACAAATAAAAAAATATGAGTTTATTGAGTATTGTTTAAGACTACAATTCTTTACCGAAGTTAAACAAGGCTTAAATTCGTAGCTATATTATAAAAAGAAACATTAAGCCAATTATAAGGTAATGCTATAGTACATTAAATAATCATATTATACTCGTATATTGTGAATTAATGATTTTGTTAATTTCAATTGTAAGCTTAACATGTGGTTAATAATTAGTTATAGGTAGAATTTCTTTTAATTTTTGTAATAATAAAAGCTTGTAATTTTATATTCATTTTAATTGCCTTTCTATCAGATCTATATATAAAAAATTATGTTTGTTTGTTTGTTTATGTGTCCTTTATAGACTCTGAAATGTTAGATACAGCACTAATGTGTTTAGCAATTTTGTTCAGAATACTCTTGAAAAGGTTTTGGTACCAAAATTTTATGGATCGGACACACGTTTGATGAGTTAATGCGTAGCAACGTAACAACGTGTCGGGTACAGCAAGAACGTTTATTGTGAACTAGCGTATGAAAGTGTGTTTGTCCGTCTTTCACGTCGACACGGAGCGGTGGATTGAGGTATTTTATGCGAATATTTGACGTTATCGTTGATGGTGAGTGACATAGGCTACTTGTTATCAATTTTGGTCGTGATTCTAGTAAATAAAAAAATGATTGGACGGCCAACAGTTTTAAAATGATTGAAGTGCGTATGAACGCGGCCTTAGTACATTAGGCCGCGCCCTGACCAACCCACGGGGACAATCGCTCGCTTTTAATTATTTTCTTTATTATCACGAGCGGTACCAGCGCGTGATTAATGTACTCGAAAAAAGTCACGTGATTTTTATTTTATTTTTCAATATATTTTTATAAGTTTGGTTCCGACCGCCGCTCTGCTCGCGTGTATGTTGATAAAAAGGTGTCTGTGTTACTCTGCAGACCATCAACTACCTCTACATAAAAAAACGTCAATCCGTTGCTATGTTTCCTCGTGAAAGACGGACAAACAGACATATTTTCTCATTTATAATATTAGTATTGATTCTGTTCGCAGGACACGGGCAAACTGTGTGGTTTTTTAACAAACTTAGCCTTTGTGCAATACCAGATTACGGTAATAAATAATAATCTATCTCTATGCAAAGTTTTATTCAAATCCGTTCAGTGAAAAAATAAATATCCATCCATCCTCACAAACATTAGATTTTTTGGAATTCTCTAGTTACCTCTAAGTTAACTCTACCTCTAAGTTGCCATCACGACCTCCGACATGGCTTAACGATTGCTATTTAACGGTTTCTAAGAAAATATATACTCACCCAAATATACACTCACCCAGGTCAAACTTTTCTGTGATGAGCAGGAATGTTTGTCTGTGTGTCTGGGTGTGGAACAGAAATATCTATTTAAGTATGTATTTCAAAGTATATATGTATGTTTATCAGTTATCTGATCACCATAGCACGAGCTAACGCTTAGTTTGGGGTCAGATGGCCGTGTGTGAATTGTTCAAAGATATTTATTCATTTATTTTATTTATAGTTTATTGGCATTAGTTATGGGCAGTAATAAAATATATATATGTTCATCTTCTTTTCTGTTTATCTGCCTAAAAAATTTTTGGAAGACATCAATAAGTAATTATAGTTTGTTAATTTTGTTTTAGTTAATTTAGGACAAACAGCAGACAAGCAGCCTCACTGACCTCACAGTACACAGATAGCTAGTGTTTATACTACAAGTATTGAATAAAGACATTACATATTTCAAGTATGTCACAATAATGTGCACAATGGCGTTTCCGGAAGCCCTTTACTTCCCGCGAGTGTGTATCAGCCATAACAGGACTTTCACCACCGCTCTAGTGATATCTGAGGCTGTTAACGGCAATAGGCTTTAGTTACATCACGCCTTCTGTTACACTAATATACAGTTTGACCATAAACAAGTGTGTTTATGTGACGGAGTGGTTCCTACTTGAATGATGTTAGTCATGTTTCATTACTGAATGTGTGTGTATTCGTGATCCTCTGCGCCTCCGACGAACGACCCCAGGCCACGTTAGTGCTGTTTTGGGAACTGTAACATTTATTTAGGTATGATTTAGTGCAATGTATGGCAACACTCGGGTCTACTAGATATTGACAAAAACCGGCCCAGTCCATGGTCATGCTCGACACATGGGTCTCGTAGTTGATGTAATACGTATCTAATTTACCTGTTAAGTCTACACATCCAAAATAGTTTTCCTTCGGAACTCATGAGGTATGATGACTGCTTACATGATTTTTTCTTGTATGGTATAAATTTATTGTCAGAAAAAACCGAATCGCCATATTATATACCTAACTAATCACACGTAAGAGAATAAACGGGCCGGCATGTGAGCTTTCTAGAGAATGCTAGGTATGTACGAGTACCTAACTACACAGATCACAGTGGGAAACCTGTAAAGATGATAATATGCTAAATTTCCTACACCATTATATTTCCTTTATAAATAGCATTAATTCAGTGATCGGCGAACACACACGACTCTCCACTAATATGACAGATGGCTGCAATTAAACTGTGACGAGCACTTTCACAGTCAATTCACGGACCGGCCGCCGCCCGCCGCCTGCCGCTCGCCGCTTCTTTGACCAATTTGTCACAATAACATAATCCCAAAAACATATGAGTATACAAAAACATAAACGTATTACATGTCCTGCATACAAGATAATGGGTGATCAGTCATCAGTTAAGACTAATTCGTAAATGATGTACAATTTAAATCATTTCTAGGTGCAGCCCGCACTGTACAAGGCTGTCTGTGTATGTCAAGTGTTGTAATATTAAAATGTTTCACTCTGTTTAAATCTCGTTGTTCTCTCGATATTCTTGCTGTGTAGTCATTTTACTCAATTATAAGTCCATTTATTTATTTAATGACTGTAGTTTCATTAATAAACCCTTTAACACTAATAAATCATTAATAAACACATATCCCTTTTAAAATATCGATATAAGAGTGCCCCCTCATCAAAATTTTGAAAAAATATTCATTGTACAGAAAGAATGCACTTCGAGTTTTATTAAAGTATAGATTTTATTAAAGGAACATACTGCTTACAATTGAACAATTATCCAAACTACTAGTAACAAAGCAGTGGACTGCATCATCAGCGCTACTTTGGGCGGCCTACGACACTGACCGCAGTCCCATGCACGCGGGCCAGGCTGTGCAGACAGACGACGAAGGTTAGCTACTTGACAGGGTTGCGAGGAACGCCTCATCGTGTCCCGGCTGGCTGCTTCAGATCTTCTTTTGTTCAGTGACCCGTTCCAAAGCAATATGTTGTTGGGGTCATTATTGTCAACCGGTTGCCTAAACGATAAACTGCTTCCTTTCTTTCGTTTGTCCTCCCCACGCGTACGGGTCTATCATCAGGTATTTTCACGACAGGGAACGAAATACTTATATATACATATATTTACACCCAGATACCCACACCCAGAAACAAACATTCCTGCTCCTCACAGAATAGTGTGAACGACCTTCGGTGCAGCAGTCGGGTCGCTAACCACGAGACACTTTAGCCTGGTGTTGGTCGTGTCTATTGGCGGCAGTGATCACTTAAATCACATAATATATTCAAAGCTAATTGTACTATAAGGTTATAACGTTTATAATAAAGTCATCGATAGAATGTTTTCCATCCATGTATTTCAAAACCATTCAGTTTTCGGATTGTGTTTACAGAAGATCAAGCAAGGAGGCGCCACCTTTGAGTGGGGCTGGCAGCTGACGCCAGGCGAGCCGGCCACCGTCGGCCATTACTACGTTAAATTACCAGAGGTCTATATTTTACTTTTAGTAAAAGCCGCTATTCATTCATTCAACAAGAACTCGCGGAGTTTCTGTGTCCACATCACAGCTAGACATTGAAATTGAATAAAAATATTTCCTGTACGTTTATGTCAAGTATTTGCCTACGCCCCTTTATTAAATATTAAATTAAATAGATATTTGAGAAATAAAATGGTTTCTCTCATTTGTAAGTTCCCAATCAGCCAAGAAACATACGTGTTCCTTCTTCTTCACGATGACTACGGAACTAATAAACTGAATATTGAACTCGCAGTACAGTGTATTAGCGTGATTAAAGACATCACCAAGTCGGCTGTCGGCATTATCTGACCGCTTTTCACAGTCGACTACCACACGCGATTTTACAATTTTAATTAACGTTCCTGCAGACATTGATAAAGATAAGATATACCAAACTGCTTTTTCGACTCGTAAATGATGAAGCGGTATCCTTCACTAACCGGAAAATCCAGGTTCAATCCAAAGACATTGTCTATAGATCAGTGTGTGCCACACACAAATTCAACATGAAAAATCTTTATCAATGTATATTTCAACAACGAGGAATATATGAAACTGTTGTTGTTAGCAGGCCGAACAGCAAGTACGGTACGCGGCCGATCGCAGCGGCTACCACAGCGCGCTGGCGGTCGCCACCAACGACAATCACCACTCTCACACCAGCAACTTCGCGTTGGGTCAGCGAGCTATTGAGCTGAATGCTCAGGTAAGTAACACCACGTAATTATCAGAGTATTCCTCATGTTTATAATTTTAAAATGTCCTAAATTGCCCTCATTAACTCTTAATTCGTATTTTATTTTTTATTTTCTCTTTGCAGAACTCTTCTCAACAATATATCAACACACAAGATAACAATGAAACTCAGAGTCAATCTAATACAAACATTGACCAGGGAAACTCGGCTCAAACTCCAGTGGAGATTTACCTTCTACAGCAGCAGTTCTCATCGCCATCAGATCAAAATCAAGTTCAACTATTAGCGAACTCACCAGCAAACATCATTCAGTACAGTTCCATCCCTAACTTTTACTACAATGAAAATGCTCTATCTATACCAACTCACTACCGCGTTAATGCGAATTACGCTATCCATCATAACGAAAACGACAACCGAAACGCCGAAACCAACGTCGAACATCGAAGGAAAACTGACAGTTCTAGACGTCTTCAAAACAGAGAGGTTACTTCAGAGCAAAATGAAAATGTACTATCTCCACCTGCAGTACAAGTTTTCAAAAATCATAATTGCCATCACGATGATCCACCTGCTTTAGAGCGTGCGCCTAAACGTGTGAGCGAGATGAAGAAACCTTCTAATTTATTCGCGGAACTGCCATCATATGAAGTACGGAATATTAATGGAAACTTTGGAGCTAAGGACACTACTAGAAGACCTTTGAGTTATCGAGGTGCAATAAATTTTAAGGTGGCGACGCCAAGAAGTAACGCCAGAAGTGAAAGATATTATTATACTACAAATGCGCCGTTCACTACGCTTAATCCGAACATTGAAGATCAAGGCATATCTCGATTGGTTGCTTCAACTCAAGATTTAATATCCAATGAAGATTTACTAAGAATTAACCATGCTGCCGAAAAAGCAGCAACTCTCCATAATGATGACATCATCAAGCCGAGACCGAGATATAATGCAAGATCCCCGAAAAAAATATATGATTTTAACCAACAGCAGAGCACACCACGAAACAATATATTAGTTGAAGCTAAAATAGGAAATATAGCAAACAGTGAAATAGAGCACAAATCACACAGTAATGACAAAAATCTAAATCAATACACGAATTCTAACGAATATAGATTTACATCACCTATAGTTGTACAAGACTCAGGTTACGGTACTTACAAGGAACAAATTGTTAATAATATAGTATCTACTATGGTTCCATACATAGATAATGGTTATGAAATTGTTGGTGTAAGAAATAGTTTAGATGAAAATACCACAGATTCTGATTCAAAGGAAAACAATGAATTTGTAGAGGTAACACCAAAGCCTTTAGGTCAAAAATACTTAGCGCCCATCACTGTTGCATTAAGACTTTATAATGCTAACAGCAGTGGTGTCATAACCTCTGTAGGAGATGCTGAAACAGCTGACAGTGAGCTAGTCCCAGATATGGTACAAAGTCCTAAGAGGGAAAGAACCATTGTCGAAATACAGAAATCTATTCCATTAGAAATAACTCATATAAATGACGTGGAAGTACATGAATATTTAGATGAAGGAAGAAGTAATAACAATAATCCATTAGACTTGGCAAAGTCGTTATATAGTAAATATATGCAAGCTTTAGAATCTTCAAAAAGGATACAAAAAAACATGAATGAAATATTGTATAAATACGGCACAATGAAAAGTTACGATAATAACGATGAAGGACGCAGCAATGATCAAGACTTAAAAGAAGCATTAGAACCGAGTGAAAATATACAGAGTGAGACCATAATTGAAGCAAAGCCAAATGATGAAAATTCCAGCAATGAACGAAAAGAACTCGTTAATTACTTTAACTCCTACGGTTCCGATAGTCAACAGTTAATTCAACCTATTATAATAGAAAAAGAAGTACCTATAACCAAATTTGTCGATCGGTACATTGAGAAACAAGTGCCATATCCCGAACCAGTAGAAGTAATTAAACCTGTGCCAGTAGACCGACCGGTAGCAGTGCCGGTGCCTTATGAAAAAATCGTCGAAAAGCCCGTACAAGTAACTCGATACGTTGACAAGCCGTATCCAGTGGAAGTTCCCCAACCGGTTCCTT
>DWJZ01009405.1:0-10729 GCA_018249125.1 Asbolis capucinus
ATTTGTCCACCGCTATTAATATAGTTGACGCGGACGTGTCCTGAATTCTAACACAATAAGAGCGAATAAAATAATGGTTTTAATACATACTGAGTGTGGTGACTGCTACGCCATCATGTGTTTTTATTGTATCCCGACACATTTACAGCACCGGCCGCATGACCTATGTTATTACTGCTGCTGGGGACCTCTATAAATCTGAACCGCGGGCCGCGATTACACGCGCCGCTCCAGGATATAAAATGTCTTTAAAATATCTTTTATTGGCTCGATTTGATACTTGGTTCTAGGAAACTGAATTTCACAGTATAGCAATGTGTAGATAGATGAGAATATATTCAAAAAAGATTGGCTGGCTGTCTCCATCATTGGCCCACAACTGAGCACGGGTCTCTCCTCATACTGAGGAGGCCCAGAGCATACTCTACCACACTGCTCCAATGCGGATTGGAGCAGGGCGGCCAACCCAAGTGTCGCAATTTTTTATGCCACCCGAAGGTTTCCGATATGGCTTAACGATTGCCATCTATCGACAATACTGGGACCGACGGGTTTACGTGCCCTCCAAAGCACGGAAGCGTTCATGAAATTCTTGGCACTAGCGGTCACCCATCCTCCTACCGACCGCGCCCGCCGTTGCTTTAATTTTTCGATCGAAACAAACCTCAGATCAAGCAAACAAGCTTCAGAAAAAAAACTATCATAAAAACATTTCATGTAAGGCCAAGGCGACACTTTAAGGTTGGCACTGTCAAAAAGGTATCAGAACTCATGTTCTGACTGCGTGATATTAAATTAGGTCGGGCGCGCTTACACCTCTTGTGTATAAATGACCTTGAGGGGCATTCTTAAACTTGACAGAGCGATAAAATCTCTAGATATGAAAGTGACGTTACAAATGCAGGGCAATAAATCAGTTTTTTAAATTACCGCTTACCGTGAATCAGAGTCTTGAAGAGGCGAATAAGAATTTTCTTTTCGGAAACTATAATGAAAAAGACAAAAACTCAATCGTACAAACTTTTCCCAGACAAATCGTCCGCGACGGGTAAAGTGGGTACTCAGTCATAGTGATCGTGGTGTCGGGTATTGGTTTTATTATGAAACTAGCTGACCCGGCAGACGTTGTCCTGCTCAATTAATTAAAATGTTTTGAACCAGCATGCTCAAGATTCCTATGCACCGAATTAGTTTCTTCGATAAGGTATAGAATTGTTAATAAATATTTTGATTTGTGTATATGTATGTAGATTGAAAAATAAACGTACTTTAAAAATAAAAACATCAAATCGAATCAGTCATTTCTGAGATAAGTGTACGTACGCACAGACAAACAGCCAAAACTTTTAGAAATATGCTTTATATTCTTTACTATAAAACCCACAGATATTACGGTCCATGTCTGTAATAAAACCCCAGTAAAATTTTTTTCACGGATACGTATTTTGACATGAGTTTTGAGAAAAAAAAATACATATTATTATTTGTTTATTGTCAAATTAATGGTGGGTTCAGAACTTTCTTTCTTTTAATATGTATATATATATATCACCGTAACTGTGTAAAATTTATTTAATGATTTATATTTGACGCGATACATGCCAAGACATACACTAAAAGAGAGAGAGAAGAATTTATTTCGACCCTAAAATGGAAACAAAACAAGGTTTATTAAAAATATAATAATAATAATAAACCAGGTTTATTAAAATGCTTTTATTATAGATACATAATACAAAGAAACGCACAAAATTTTATAACTGTATTGTTAACCATTGAGGAGTTCCCTCGTCTGGAGCTAATCCTGAACATAATATCAGGTCATGCTTGTCATAAAAATGTATTGTCATCAGGATGGAAACTTCAAGATTTCCGCTCCGTAGTGTAAGAGGAAGTGGGCCTAATTAAGCTTGCAAGATTTAACCCGCAACAACCAAATATGCAAATACACTAATATACAAACATACACTGCAACTAAATAAAACCTTTTAAAAAAGACTCAATAGTCTAGAGAAAATAATTAGCGCCGAAAAAGGCCATACTCAGCTGAAACATCGTGATCCACAATTACTGAGTCATTGTTACTAAAGAATACATTTTCTAACAGATTTCTGAGGCAGAGTTGCTTGTTTATCAAATAATTTGTAAAGAAACCCAAAGACTGTTTACTGACGACGGAAATAGAATTAACGAAGTCCCAGGTGGCTTATTGTTGCGATATGTTCATTATTCAATTATAAGTCTCTCGTCCACAAACTCGTTTCAGAAGTCTGTGATTTCATTTCCCTGTACACTGTTTCACACAATAATTTGATAGTTAAACACTACACCGACCGCCTATGTATAAAACGAATAAGTATTATACTAACTTTAATCTGCCTACGGGAGGATATTGGACCTGCAAATCAGGTTCTTCGGAAACCTTCAAGGAATCATGCTCTCACAAGAAATGGCATAACTAAACGTTAAATATATCAACAAATTGTAAGTGTAAGCCTTTGAAGGCTTAACATTAAAACGTTCGTAGCTCTTCGGCTTGTTTCAAAACCAACCGAACCATCAAAGCCGACTGTAAGCCTTCATAATGCAATTATTGTTATTATACATACATATATTCAGGATGTAAGTAGACTGCTCCTGAAAACGAATACAGGTGATAGTGATACTGATGATGATGAGTGAGAAAAAAATCGATTTGGATGAAAAAAAAAACTTTTTTTTTCAATATTTTTTTCACATAATTTACGCTTCAACATCTACATAAAACCTAGGTTCAAGAAGTGCCCCGAAATTGTTAAGGCGTCAAGATGGAACAACGGTGTCACACTGGACTGTTCATAAGGTATTAAATTGTAATAAAATCCATCCATACAAATTACAAAGTGCATAGTGAGGTCGGTCTATTTGATGATCGCTGGATTGGCCGACTAGGACCATACGCTTGGCCATTTCGCTCACCCGACCTGATGCCGTTAGACTTCTTTTTGTGGGGATATGTAAAAGAAAGGGTTTTTTATCAGGAGTGTAATAGCGCTAATGAAATGAACCAAAGGATTTTACGTGTCTTAGACAAGCTACGTGCAAACTGTGTCAAAGACCCCACAATGATGCCCCATCTGCATGAGGAAACAAAACGCCGAGCCTAAGTCTGCCTCGAAACGAGTGAAGCACAAATTGAACCGCATCTCATAAGGCCACAGCGGATTTATGTTGGTAAGTAAGGGTACCTAAAGTTTCTAAATAACTGAACTGATATGAAAGGTGCATAAATATAACATAGAAATAACACATAAACCGCTGCTTTAGGTATATTTTTCCTCAGCGGGGAATCGAACCGGTACCTAGGTATTTGATTTATTCGACCACTGAGTTTGAATGAAAGAGTAGGTAAAGATTAGTACAGTAGTTATGAGCACTGATGTTTTTACCCCGCGCCGTAGCTTAGACAATTTATAAGATAGGTACGGCTGTGTGGTTAGGTAGATACCTATGAGCTTGCGCGCAGCTAACTTTAATTTGTATGACATTGCGGGTTTTTTTTTAAAGTAAAGGGCTGATTTTTTATGAAGTTATCGTTTTATGTAGGCGTATTAAGATGTTGAATCGTGAATTTTGCGAAAAAATAATTTAAAAAATTTGATTTTTTTTTCCATCCAAATCGATTTTTTTCTCACTCATCATCATTAGTATCATCAGCACTATCACCTGTCTTCGTTTTCGGGAGCAATCTACTTACACCCTGTATAATTGTAAGCCATTCTTGCAATTATCAATTAAAAAAACGAACAAACGAATAGACAGACGACAAGCAGCTTAGATAAACGGTTGATTGTATATTAAAATGGATCAAAACTAAAAGGCATGCTGGTGGCCGGGCCTAGTTTTATTAGCTCAATGACCAAAACAGATAATCTTCTCACCTCCCTACGATCTCTTCGTGAGCCCTGAGCCCCCTAAGGTGAAGGCTGGATCCTCCCCAGTAAGGAGATTTTATGGAGTTTAGATCATGGATACTTCGAGAAGGGAGTTATGTGCATACCATGTATAAGTACCTACTTACTATCAGCAATTACATATTCTTATGAAATATAATTATAGATATTTTAATGGGTATGAGTGAGTATTATTATTTCGAAATACTTAAATATTTTTTCAAATTGCCCCACAACATTACGGCATGACTAAAACATTGCCGCCATTCGAGTTACTTTTGGCGCCATAGCGCGCTCGCTTATAGGTAAATCAAATTAATACCTATTTTTATCATTCACGCTGGCAACGCCGCAACCTGCGATCCGACCACAGGAATAAATTTGTCTATGTACATATACACATATAGAGAGTAAAATTATGTGAAACAGTTAACCTAAGAGTGACTGATGATGACAAAATGGACTATAGTTTTGTGAATGTTGAGAGGCGAGATAAATTGTAAGCATATAGGTATGGTATATCTATTTAAATACCTACTATTCTTTGATTGAACAGCTTAGTGGTTATCGTGTAGCCAACACGAGTATTATTCCAAGTAAACTATGTGTTGTGTAGGTAGGTTTATAGGTATGTTCATCGATTGCCGCTTAAGGGACTAATTAAATCGGAGCGATACGAATTCACGTTTCCTCATGAAACCGGGTAGCCATTGTTCGCCGGGTTGGTGTTCCCGTTCGATTACAATGTAAACGTCTTTAAGTTAAGAGCGAATAAGTTTATACTAAGTTAGTATGCTTTATCACTAAAGACTTCACCATTTACCATCAAGTGGGATCATAGTAAAGCGCTAATTTATTTAAGGTAAAAAAAAATATTCTTGCCATATGAAGCTTTGAAATTTTAGAAAAGTGGAGTGTACCTACCTACTATGTACATAAGTAATACTATATTAATGCCTACCACCGTAAAAGGGGCATCGTATAGTAACCTGGGGATATCTAAAGCAGTAATTAAAGTTTAAGTTTACATGGCAATAACTACAGGGTGGGAAAAAATAAATTTATATGATTTTGAACGTAACTAAGCCATCGCTGCCGGCCATGTGCGCTCGTCTATCGGCTTTCAAGGACGATTTTACGACGCAAGACGAAATACCGCGAAATGCAATAAAAAAACAAAGCAGTTGCCTGTAGGCCCTCGTCCAAGGCATTGGTGTTTTGTCCTACCAAATTTAGATTAAGTACTAGGACGGTAAATTATTTGTTATACGTTAATGTACTTATACGTGTGTAATTGTGTACCTACTTTCTGTGTTATGATTAGATTGGTTCAACCAATTCATTAATTAATCATGGGATTTAGGCGTTCTCTGGATTTTTTTTCTATGGAGCAAGAATTAGTGACATCGAAGTCTGGTGTGAGTGAACCATAAACGATGAAGTTATAACGATCGGATCCCAGAAATCAATCGGTGATCTATGTAAGTAGAACAACTTACCTGCCTATGTACCTACTAAACACTTAAGTAATTTTTTTTAATCCTAATTCTTTAAAAATATTTTTTGGGTTGAAGTTTAGAGTGAAATGAATATATTTAACCAAATTATTGTAGGTACACAGTGTATGGTGAGTCTATTCTTAATCAATTTCGGTTATGTTCTTTTGCATGAAATACACCTATAACAATCGAACGTAGGGCGAGACTTTATAAACAGTAACTTGGGTAGCACCCTTTCGGTAAAGGACCCTAAAATATAAGATTATAAGGTTTTACTAATAATAATTTATGGCGATTTATTTCTGAAATCATCTGTACGTCAACCAACGTTTAAAGAATATAACTTAATTTTTTTGTTGCTTCGTTTGTATGTCTTAATGTTTGTTACCTCGGAAACACCTGATCCGCTTTGATCGCGGTTTTCACTGATATTATAGAGACCTTGATTTAACATTTAGTGGGTACCTATTAATGTTATTTAAATCGGTCCACAAATATAAAATTATGTCCATCTAAAGGATTCCGGCGACAGCCAGTATATCTTTTGTTAATATTCAATCTTATGTTGTAGGTAGTTTGAACAACACAAATGACACCTATGAGCAGAGAATAGGTATTTTTCTATCACGTAAATATTTGACCTTTATTCAAACCTGGGACTTCTTGTTTCGCAAACAGTTTTATCCAAATAGGTTATTTGTAGATATAAATCAATTGAATCAAAACACTTACCTCATCGCTCAATATATCTTCTTCAGACGCACTTGGTACGTACTCATAAGCTAGAAAAAAATTAAATTTCACGTAAATGTGAGAATAATCAGAACATGTCAAGAACACCATTTACTAAAAACGTTTTAAATAATTTCAATGATCGCATCAAAATGTAGTGGAAATGAAATCGCTTGAAGCTTAATTAACTATTTTATTAATAAAGAACTACCTTACGTTATATCTAGCTTAATTTACTTCAGTGAATAATTAAGCAATAAGCTTACATATCCTTCACTATTATACTAAAGGGTGCTGATTCTCAAGTAGGAGATCACAAACCATATCGCCACGAAACAGCCATAGAAATCTAAGTTATTTTAGTATCTGTAGGTATACATAATGATTGAACGAAGATACTTAAAAGAGAACATCATTCCCTTAGGGGCAGAGTGCTGTTATACTTTTGTCTAAACTACTTAAGTGATTGTGATGAAAATTGATACAGGAGTAGACTAAAAACTAGGCTCTATTTTTACCAAAAACGATTTGAGGATATTGATGTGACTTTACAACCCACACATTGTATTTAATTATATAATTTACTTTTTAGTTATTGCGATGTTCATGTCTGTATCTGTTTCCTTTTCAGGCTTGTTTACCAACTGATATAATAAATATAAAGATATAAATAAAAATCAATTGTTAATTTGTTTAACTTACTGGCGGTTGACTCTAGTAAACAAAGGGGAATAAGTGTTTATAATGCTCTACAATACTTCTTTTGTATCTTTGTTCTTTGTTGATGTTTTATGTTTTTGCACCTTTAAAGTTTGCAAATAGCTTAGATTTTGTTTTCACAATAGTGACGACATGAGTAAATTATTAAACTAAAAATTATATTTTCAAACCTTGCTACAGATGCATGGCGAGTGTAGTAAATAGGAAAAGTGTTAGGAGGGGTGTAAAGTAATTTGTCACAATAAGATGATACTCTCAATTTTCATGCAAAGCATAATATTAGTAATACATGCATTTGTAAACCGAAACTATTGAGCTACCTTCCACATTTACAAGACATTCGCAGCTACAAGTCCCAAATTCATTAACAGCTTTACAACCGTAAATTCCAGTCATTTCTGGGAACGCTTCTTTAATGCATAATTCACACAATCCTGATTCTTGGCGGCCAATTGTAATATCTCTAGCTCTTTCAATTGGTTTCTCATTATAATACCAAAATATCTTAGGCCAAGGATGCCCTACTACTCCACATTTAAGTACTATAGGATCTCCATCCATAACGGTGATAGATTCTAACGGTGTAGTAAATTCCGGAACTCGTCCATGGATTTCTTTGTTGTTAGTAGGTAAAATATTTATAGAAGCTGAACAAGAAACTGATCCAGCAACGTTTTCAGCTCTACATGTTATAATTCCTACTATATCTGCTGTAACGTTTTCTATACACAGACATGATATATTGTCTCTGTTTGTTACATATATATTATGAATTTTATTTTCTTTTGAATAAGAAGCCACTTCATTCGACCCTATAAACCATTGGAAAGATGCACATGGACTCGATATAACCTCAGCTTCAAGTAATACAATATCTCCAAGTCCAACATTTGTTGGCCGTACTGGCCTAATGAATGTAGGTGGTTTCACATTATCTTCATCCAGCCCTTTTTTAATTTTAACAGAACTTGCTGATTTTGCTAAAATGTTATTTTTTTCGATGACTACTTCATACTTTCCTACTTTCTTTTTGTCTACATTTTTTATTTTTAAAGTAGATTTACCATTTTCAGTAACAATGTCACAATCTTTATTTTGTTCAAGCATTTGATTATTCAAAAACCACGTGACTTTATTTTCATCTTCTGGTTTAAATATAACATTAAGTTCAAAATCATTACTTTCAGTCACTGTCACAGCTTTTATTGTCTCATATATAATTGGTCCAATTTCTGTAAAATAGTTTCAGTTAATTTTGTTTATATTCTTAATGCGGCATTATCTTAATAATATGTATAGTTACGCCTTAAGATAATTGTTATAAGTAATTATATTTATGACTACTTTCTGTCATTGCTTACTGTTTTTTTTCTTAAAAAATCAATATATTTTTCTTCTCTGTTCAAAATCGTCTTGACTCTTATACATTTATTAATTTGTACGGTAATATTGAAGATTACACTATCTTAGTTAAAATTGTTTACTGGGATATTATTTACTTATTAAGGTAAGGATGTTATTTTATTATTCAGGACTGAAGGATGTCATTCAGATACTATGTACTTAATAGCATCTCAATGAAGGAAATGTTCTCTGTTCATATATTACCACAGTAGTTTAAATAGAAATAGTAAATTAAATATCTATACATATTTATAGCAGTACTAATTAGTATTGAAAAAATAACATTTAATGAAGACAAAGTAACATGCGAATTATGATTGAGCTAAAAATATAATATAATATGGAAAAATTCAATGTAGTAGATTTTGTGTTCGACGTAAAATGAAATATTTTGTACTTAGCCATGCATCTGTTTAACTTATATATAGATTTGTAAATTTCATGATCGGTAATAGAATTGTAATAAGCTATTAAAGAAAAAGATTTCTTACCAGTAGCTTTTTCCTTTTGAATTTCCTGCTTGTGAATTTTCTTAGATTTCCTCGTAACCGTTTTTTTACAAACATCTAATACAATTTGTTCTTCTTCGTTTAATTTAATTTCTTTATCGTTAGATAACTCAGAAATTTCAGGTTTTTCCTCCGGAACTGCCTTTTTCGCTTTAATTGGTTTTAGCTGAACTTCTTCAGGTTTCTCTTCTTCTAGCTGTTTTTGTTTCGGTACAGGCTTAAGTACCACTTCTTCGGCAGGTTGTTCTTCCTTAGGTTTTTTCTTTCCTGTTGGCCAAGTTGTTTCGTCTGGTTTCTCCTCTGGAACGGGTTTTTCTTTTTTAATTGGCTTCAACTGAACTTCTTCAGGTTTCTCTTCTTCCAGCTCCTTTTGTTTCGGTATAGGTTTGAGTACCACTTCTTCTGCAGGTTGTTCCTCCTTAGGTTTTGTCTTCCCTGTTGGAATCTCTGTTTCTTCAGGTTTCTTCTGTAGAATGGGTTTTTCTTTTTTAATTGGCCTCAGCTGAACTTCCTCAGGTTTTTCTTCTTCTGGTTCTTTTTGTTTCGGAATAGGCTTGAGTACCACTTCTTCGGCAGGTTGTTCCTCCTTAGGTTTTCTCTTCCCGGTTGGCCACTTTCTTTCTTCAGGTTTCTCTTCTGAAACGAGTTTTTCTTTTTGAATTGGCTTCAGCTGAACTTCCTCAGGTTTTTCTGTTTCTGGCTCTTTTTGTTTCGGTACAGGTTTAAGTACTACTTCTTCGGTAGGTTGCTCATCCTTAGGTCGTCTTCGTCCTGTTGGCCACTCTGTTTCCTCTGGTTTCTCTTCTGGTATGGGTTTTTCTTTCTTAATAGGTCTCAACTGCACCTCCTCAGGTTTTTCTTCTTCTGGTTGTTTTTGTTTCGGAATAGGTTTCAGTACCACTTCTTCGGCAGGTTGTTCCTCTTTTGGTCGTCTTCTACCTGTTGGCCACTTTGTTTCCTCAGGTTTCTCCTCCAGAATGGGCTTTTCTTTCTTGACAGGTTTTAACTGAACTTCCTCAGATTTCTCTTCTTCAGGTTCTTCTTGTTTCGGAATAGGCTTGAGTACCACTTCTTCGATAGGTTGTTCCTCCTTAGGTCGTCTTCTACCTGTTGGCCACTTTCTTTCCTCTGGTTTTTCCTCGGGCTCAGTCTTTGCTTTTTCTACTTGCTTCAGTTGAACTTCTTCGGGTTTCTTTTCTTCTGTCTCCTTTTGTTTCGGAACAGGCTTGAGTACCACTTCTTCGGTAGGTTGTTCCTCCTTAGGTCGTCTTCGTCCTGTCGGCCACTTTCTTCCTTCAGGCTTTTCCTCAGGAATGGGCTCTTTTTCAACTGGCTTCAGCTGAACTTCTTCAGGTTTCTCTTCTTCTAGCTCTTTTTGTTTCGGAACAGGCTTGAGTACTACTTCTTCTGCAGGTTGTTCCTCCTTAGGTCGTCTTTTTCCTGTCGGCCACTTTCTTCCTTCAGGCTTTTCCTCAGAAATGGGCTCTTTTTCAACTGGCTTCAGCTCAACTTCTTCAGATTTCTCTTCTTCTGGCTCCATTTGTTTCGGAACAGGCTTGAGTACTACTTCTTCGGCAGGTTGTTCCTCCTTAGGTCGTCTTCTCCCTGTTGGCCACTTTCGTCCTTCAGGTTTGTCCTCAGGAATAAGTTCTTTTTCAACTGGCTTCAGCTGCACTTCTTCAGTTTTCTCTTCTTCTGGCTCCTTTTGTTTCGGAACAGGCTTGAGTGCCACTTCTTCGGCAGGTTGTTCCTCCTTGGGTCGTCTTCTTCCTGTTGGCCACTTTCTTCCTTCAGGTTTGTCCTCAGGAATAAGTTCTTTTTCAACTGGCTTCAGCTGAACTTCTTCAGTTTTCTCTTCTTCTGGCTCCTTTTGTTTCGGAACAGGCTTGAGTACCACTTCTTCGGCAGGTTGTTCCTCCTTAGGTCGTCTTCT
>DWJZ01009406.1:0-10729 GCA_018249125.1 Asbolis capucinus
GGGGGGGGGGGGGGGGGGGGGGGGGGGGGAAGGAGGGGGGGGGGGGGGGGGGGGGGAGGAAGGAGGGGGGGGGGGGGGGGGGGGGGGAATCGAGTCGTGTAATTCTTGTACTCACTCCCAAAAATGTACCCTATAGAATACCGGGAGACTTGCAACAATGCTCCTGTGCTCGAGGCTTTGTACCTTGGTTTTATATTTGTTTTATTTAATTATAGATCCCTATATAGAAAAACAAAAAAATACACAACATTTCATACATATCTATGTATATTGTTAACCGTTGAAGAGTTCCCTTATCTGGAGCCGTTCCTAAACGTAGTATCAGATCATGCTTAAAAAATATATATATAGTCATCAGGACGCAGGATGCAAAAATTCAGCTCCGCAGTTTAAGATGAAATGGGTTCAATTAAGCTGACATCCAAATATACAAGCATACACGGCAATTTAACTAAAAGCAAAAAAAAAAATACAAAAATTATTAAAAAGTTCTTGCACACATACACTCATTCTTGCACACATACACGCATCAAAGATACGTTTCCCATAGTTGGGAATCAATCCACGATCACCTGCTTAGCAGTAAGACTTACTAACCGCTTAATAAGCCGGTCTTTTGATATGAGAAGCTTACATGAAAAAATTATGCAGCACTAAGTAAGTTAAGGTCTAGTTGAAGCCAGATCGCCACAACTTTCCTGTCCATATAACTTTCAGTATGACACAAGTTGGCGGTCGTGACGACACTGAATTAAACGTATTAGATTATAAGTTTGTTGTAACGCTTCCATATTTATTAGGAAAGTCCCTTTATTAGTTTTGTTTGTTATAACACACGCAAAGAAACTATTTTACTCTGGCTAATTTATATCACAAGTTTCATACGAGATTTAGGCATGATATTAATTTTTGCTTCGAGACTGATTCGAACTTAGATTAACGAGGCGAAGAGATGGAGTGCCGGTAAATGGTAATTGATATTGTAGTGTGAGTGTGAAGTGAAGTGTAGAGCGACCGAACGTGTGAGTTAAATATCTAGGGTAATAGGAAAAGCAATCGTTTCGTTTATTCATCTCTAAATAGCGTTATAGGTGTTTGTTTGAATTATTTAGTTCAACAAATCTACATTAACAATGTAGAGACAAATTTTATTTGGCACCTTGTTTATTTAATTTTTAAAAAGGGATAAATAAAAAAATTAATAAATTGCCACCCCTATGTATGTATGTACCCGTACCATACCCATATAGATTTCTGAAATATAAAGGTAAAAACAGCACGTATTTCTAAATAGTAAATTTTGCAGTTTTCTTGAAAATTCAATTGACCAAATAAATAGAAGAAAAAATTGAATGCCTTCGTTTTTAAAATTAAAAAACCAAAATCCAGTAATTGCTTCAAAATTTAAAAATAATAAATAACTACTTGGTTGATTATAACTCCGTATCTTTTCTTCATAAATCTAAGCGCATCAAGAATATTTTCAGATTTGTAAGTGTGACGAGGTCAGGAGGTAATAGCATGCGTACAAAAAGCGAACGTTCTTCATACGTATTTGATCAGCGGACATTAGCCATTCAGAAAACCGTGTCCGTTTCAAATGAAAATACCTTTCCTCCTCACGAACTCCTTTCATGCCCTCTCTTGTATGCACGACGGGGCATAATAATCTTCACGCGGCCGTACGCGAGAATGATTCGTATTAGCGGTGAATTAGAGGCGAGAATTGCTTGTACCGAAATGTCAGGTGCGCTAGATATTTGAAGCCAAACAGTCCGACATATAAACTGTTCGCACAATGCTCGGTCGAAAGGACTACCACTTACCGGAGTCCATTGTTCGCGAAGATTAATTTGTACCGCGGTCGTTCTCGCCGTCGGGACCAGAAAAAGGGAAGAAATAAAGGGAGATTTGGGTTCGTCATCTTTGTAATAGCGGCGGGGTTATTAAGCGCCGCTTGAGTGATGCTGTTGCAGAGGGCGCTGGCGTGCTGAGTGGTGAATGTTATTGGTCGACTTATAGATTTTGACGGTTATAACATTGTAAATGCTAAAATTATGCGATTGGTATAGGACAAAGTTTTGTTATAGGGAATTGAAGTCGAACAACTTGGTGAGGCTTCGGACTATAATATTATAAATATTATTATTAACTCAATAGAGAGAAAGAAAGGAAGAAAGAAAAATGTTTAGTACTGGTGGACTCAATAATTACTAACATTATAAATACAAAAGCTTTTAATGATCGATGTATGTTTATTACTATTAAATTTAAAATTTGATTGAAATTTAGCACAGAGATAGCTTATTGTCCGCAATAACACATAGCCTACTATTTATTTAAACACCACACGAACGAAGCCGCGGATGGAACCTAGTTATAAAATATGGTGATCCCAACCTAACTCATCTACCGTTATACTCAAGAGCAGGGTAGTGAAGTATTTATTATCTAGACCTCTTCTATTATGAAGAGAAAAGAAGGAAAAAAGTAGGAAGTAAGAAGAAAAAGAAAGAAGGAAAAAAGTAAGAAGAGCAGAATTAAAATGTATCAGTTCAGAACGCTATATAGGCTATCATCTCGAGTTTCTCCAACCCAAGCACCCAATATGCATTAGAAGTTACTCAAGTTTATGAAGAAATTGATAACAAACTGATCGCTGGTAATCTGACACACAAACCGAGCGAAGTCATCGGATTAAATGGATCTGGTAGTTTGATTGGTCCGTGATTCAGTTTTCGGTTCACTACGGCGCAGTCGGTTCGGTTTTTCTGTACAGATGTATTTAAAATTGGCTCCGTCGCTCCGACCGATGTCGCGATTCGATGAATGACGTCGACACCGAGTTTTATCAGTTTCCACTTCTGTTGAATTGTAAAAATGAATTTTTCATCGGATCCCTTTTGAATTTGAACAGTAAGCTATAGGCTTTATTCAGGACTTTTGTACGTTTGAGTGTTTAAATGTCCCACTGCTGGGCTCGGGTCTTCTCCCACGATGTGAGAAGTACAGGTCCTGGTGGACTTTACACATCTTTCAGAACTTTATAGAGAACTGTCAGGAGTGCAGGTTTCCTCGCGATGTTTTCCGTCACCGTAACATATAATAACTTCTGATACGCATAAATTTACAATACCTATTCCCCAGTAGTGGGTCAGTTATAGTAGTAATTATAATCCCATAATTCTCCATAAATATAAATATGAAGCAACAATAATGTTGAACACAAAATATGATAAGGATTTTGTCTGGCGGTAGACACCGGAGCGAGTCTTTTATAAAATTCCTTTCTAAATTACAACGTACCTTCGGTATTGTGCTTGAATTAAAGAATACTTTAAAAATTAAAGCACTTTAAAACCGCATAGCCGTCATTATTTTGTAGTGTTTCATGGAAAGTTTGTAAGGTAAGGATTGTTCTTCGTAGCCTGTGAGTTTTTGTAAGTTATTGTTTTTATAATTAAATTAAAAAAAAAGCGTTTGTTTCTTATACAAGTAGGTGCTTGTATAAGAATGATATACATATGTATATGAGTTTTACATACGAGTATTGTATTTTTTTATTGGTCTTGTTTGGTTTGTAGTGTTACTTTCTTGCTATTAATTAAGGTTATTTTACCACCTTAAGTTAACTTGATCTCAACCTATCACGGCCCACTATTGAGCTCGGGTATCTTCTCTGAATGAGAAGTTTAAGGCCATAGTCCACCATGCTGGCCAAGTGCGGATTGGCAGATTTACACACCTTTGAGTTTTGCAAACTCCCCGGCATGCTGCTCCCCTCACGATGTTTTCCTTCACCGTTACAGCGAGTGACATTTAAATGCTTAAAACGCACATAACTCCGAAAAGTCAGAACCGCGTGGCCTGGGATTCGAGCCGGACACCTGAGTAGGAGGCCCAATTTTTAACCACTAAGCAATCACCGCTTTTAATTTAACTTATTAAATTATTCAAAAGTTCCGGCTGTGACTTTGTCCGCGCAATGATAAAAAGTAACTTTAGTGTTCAGCTTTAGTGTCCATTCTCAGATTTTTTTCCAAATAGGATACCAAAATTGTATCCATACCAATATCATAAATTTAAAAGTATGTGTGTGTATGTATGTTTGTCTGTTTTTCAGGACGAAACAGAGCGACGGATTGACGTGTTTTTTTAGTGGAGATAGTTGACGGCCTGGAGAGTGAGATAGGCGACTTTTTATCAACACTGGTACCATGCCGACGGCACCTAATAATTTGAGTATTATTAACCGAATTTTCTCGAGGATACAAGTATACGGAAACGTGTTAACTTACCTAACATCGCAACTACAAAGTTGGTAAGAAACCACGCCCGCCCATCTCAATTTCAAGTACGGTGATCGCTGCAAACTTAGGCGAGTACACACGAAACACAAACAAAGAAACTAGTATTAAGCTGAGTACACACCCGCGCTAATCCGGCCGGTTGTAAGTTGTAATGCGCCCGGGCGAAAAGTTGAGCTATCTCCCCTTCTTGATATTAAACCGGTTTAGAGCGGTTTATACTGGCTTTATTGTATTAGAGCGTCGACGGTTCGCGCGCGAATTTGGCGGTTTAATTACGAGAGCATAGGTGAGAGGGACGCCTAGAGAATCACGATTGTGGATTTGTTTAATTACCCATACCTTAAGGCACTTGGGAATCTGCATGAGTTGAATTGTTTAATTCGAATATCGTACTTCTCCGGTGGCAATACGACGCTGTAAAGTTTAATGCGATTCGAATGTGTGTTGCCAATTTTCCTACTGAACGGACTGTGTAATTGCTACTTTATAATTTGTATGTGAGTTTTATGTGTATGAAGTTATTACGCAGGTAAATTGGTTTATTCCTTAGCTTTCAACTGACTGGTAATATGAAATGTAACCTATATTGAAGATTTTTGACAGTGGATTTTGAATTAAATTGTGTGTTTTTTGTGTGAATTGCATGATTTAATACCCCCATCCCCATTCCATCATTGACCGAGTCGACGCACGGCGAGTATCCATCCCTTCGTCGTAAATATCATGCCAGTACGAACGACGCTCTTCGCCTCGTCTTTTATCACCCGTACCGCGAAGGACTGGAATAAGTTGACCGCGTCAGTGTCCCCTTCAATTACAATGCCTTCAAGTCGAGAGTCTATAGGCATTTACTAAGCTAGTGCGGTTTACCATCGAAGACTTCATACCTCTTACCATCAGGTAGGGTCGTTGTCTTGCGCAATTTGTCAATGGTGAAAAACAGTTTCTTTGCCTCTTTTGATCCCACTGAGGCAGAAAGAGGACGCCTACAGTCCAAACAGCTGGAAGGATTTTGACATGTGAGGTGTCATTGAACTCGTCAGAATTGTGGCAGTGACGTAGGCTATATACTTCTTCAAAATGGCGCCTTGAAAAAAAAGGAGGGATGGATTTGTTTTTCTTTCTTACCTGAGCAATATAAGTATCAATTGAAAGATCACGAAAAGATAATTTTAAAAATACTTTTGTCAAATAAGTTTCATATTTCTGTTTTAACACAAATTATCAAAGATAAGATAAAATTCAGTAAATTATTTAAACATCTAAATTATTATAAAACCCACACCTGCATAATTCAAAGCAAATAAATAATCTGTAATTTGATTTTGTGTTCCGTTTTTACCATATATTTTTTTGTATGTTTCGTGTGAAATCGCGAATAATTTGTAGTAAATAAGAATTGCATTAAATCGTTATGAAATTGATCTTCTGCTGAGCAATGGTTTCTTGTCAGTACAGAAGTGTAAACCATACGCTGCAGGAATAAATAAATTAATAATGAATAAATATCTTTGGACACTCACACGGTCATCTGACCCCAAACTAAACGGTAGCTTGTACTATAGTGATCAGACAACTAAAAAACATACATATATATCTTAAGCATATACTTATATAGATATTTTTGACACCCACACACAGAACAAACATTTCCTCCTGAAATGTTGACCTGCGTGGAAATCGAAATCACGACCTTCAGTGTGGCAGACCACCGCCTGGTGGTCAAAGGAACCAACCAACCGACCAACCGGTCTGTCAAAGGAAAAGAAAGATGTCGAAATTGTTGGAATAGTAGTCATTTGAAATATATGTTATGCTGCGATCTTGCGTGTCTTACAAAGCACGGAAACGAAGGAATAAAAGTGGCATGAGTGCTTCAGTTGTTCTTCAGAACGTTCATGGCCCACTACTGAAAACGGGTACAGTATGAGGAAGCATTAAGCATACTTCAACACGCTGCTCCAATCCACCGTCAATCGAAACAAGCCTCTTCGCTGGGCTATGGACGCACTACAGTTTAATAGAAAAATTATATCTACTTACTTACTACTAATAAAACTGTAATAGGGTCAATTCTGTACATTAAAAATGGAAATTTTAATGCAGGGAGGCTTTGTTATCGTTATAGAAACATTTTTTTCTGTCTGTTCGAGCTTCATTCAAAAACCACTGAACAGATTTAGATGAAACTTGACATAATCGAAGTTAAAAACCCAAGAATGGTTGTAGGATAGTTATTATCCCAGGAAATTATTTTGTTCCCTCAGGATAACTGGTTAGAATTATTATGGCAACTCCGAAATCACTAGAACAATTTAGATAAAATTTAGCTTGTCTGTAGCTTATGTAAGGACAATGGTTATAGGATACTTTTTATCCCACAAAACTGCTTTATTGCCGGGATAATAGTTTCAATTGGTATGGCAACTCAGAAACCAATGGACCAATTTAGATAAAATTTAACATGTCTGTAGCTGATATAACGAAACGGATTATTGTATTGTTTTCACCCTATCTTCTTCCGAAGCGAAGCGAAGCAATTTCTAATCATAAATAAACATATTTCAAAACGATCTCAAGAAGAGTTGCAATGATTGGTTGCAGTGATTTTCCTGTATGCAATTACTCATTTTATTGCGTTGTAAATATTGTCGTTAGTTGTTCACGACTAAGATGGGTGATAACACTAAGTTTCGTCACCTCGTTAAGTGGTCTAACGCACGATTTTTCTAGAAAATTGTTCTATATCCACCGTACAAATGCAACGGTTGCCATAGCAACAAAAGCTAGGTAATACCCGCAATAACTTGTAACTATGGCTCGAGGAGTTTTTTAATATAAAGGATATTATATTATTTTGCTGCAAGAGTTGTCAGAATAATTTATCATGTTCGCAATTCTACAAATCTCACTAATATTATAAATGCGTAGGTTTGTGAGGATGGATGGATGTTTATTACTCCTTCACACCAAAACTACTGAACCGATTACGATGAAATTTGGCACAGAGATGAATTATAACCTGAAATAACACATAAGCTACTTCTTATTAATGTAATTATCATGCGGGCGAAACGGCGAACAGATAATGATATTATTAATGCGAAATTTTTGGGAATGGGTAGATGGACATTTGTTACTCCTTCACTCAAAAACTGCTAAACGGAACTGAATTAACTTTGGTACAAGGATAGATTATAGTCTGGAATAACTTAAATACTTTTTACTAGCTTATATTTTACTTGCAGTGTATGTTTGTATATTAGTTTGTTAGTATATTTGTTAGTTAAATGTTCGGGTCAAATCTTGTACGCTTAATAAAACCCACTTCCTCTTTCACTATGGAGTTGAAATTTCGCATATGCCATACGCCCTGATGACAACGCATTTTTATAATAAGCATGACCTGATACTACGTTCCGGATTGGTTCCAGAGATGGGAACTGTTATACGCTTAACAATACAAATATGATATTGTGTGTATTTCTCTGTATAAGGGACCTATTACAAAAGATTGTGTTTTTAAATATTTTAATAAATCTTGTTTATTTTTATAACACATTTAAATTTGAAATCCTGTTTTCATAATACATCTATATATGTATATTTTAAATCTTATTTTTATACTACATTTAAATTTTAATTCGTTGTTTTAATGTGTTATCATTTAAAATTTATACCGTATTTTTGAATATATTTAAATTTTAAATCGTATTTTTAAATTACATTTTACTTATAAATTACTCTTTTTGAGTTGCCATTCGTGTATCTATTCAAAAGTGAGTGATTTTCAAATAAAAAAAAACATGATCTTATCCCAAATTTTATCGTATCAAAATATAAAAATAACTCAATAATCGAATATGTATTTAATATGTTCGTTTCGTGGAGACATCGCGCAACAGCTCATACAATGACGTCACTACAAAAACCTGAATCAGGCTATGTATATTTCAAGTTCGGAATACCAACTGTTGGAGCTCGGCCGCTGCCCAGGCATTCCAGCTCGTCTGGCGGGATATCTCCCCTTTGCTATAGTTTGTTCCTTTTTCCACGTAAAGGGCAATTGATGCAAGTTTCAGTATGGAGATTTTCTTCGGTAACCTATTTATTTCCCACGGGAAAACGTTTCAATCACATATAGATGGCGTGGCGGGCGTAATAACAATATGACGTGAGAGTCTAAGTTAGACCACATTGTTAAATATTATTTCTATTGGCTACGCCGAATACGCCACTAATACGGTAATAAACAAATAAAAAAACTAAATAAAGCCTGTTAAAACATGTGCATGGGTTTTTCCACGACCATCTTGGTCTTACCAACGTCACGACCAAGAAAAGAAACTTTGATCCCTTCTTTGTGACGACTGATATATTATTTTTTTGTTAAGGCAGACAAATTATCTGACGATATTATGGTAATTGGTAAAATATACAGGAAAATAAACTTACAGGCAAATTATTTTTGAGTTTCCTTTCGTATTACACTGCTCGGCGCCTGCGGCTTTGTGCAGGAGGTACATATGTATAGGTACTCGGTGTAAATTAGATATGGAATTTCTCCTACAAATTGATGATTTTGTATGACAAAAAAATCCGGTTAAATTTCCGCCGAGTATAGTATAAAACTAGAAATTGCCCTGGCTTCGCTTCGGACGAAAATACATAGGATAAAAACTATCCACTAATCCTTCTCGTCATATAAACTACAAACATGCGCATTTGTGTCTAAAGTGATCCAGTGGTTTCACAGTTACCATATAAATTTCATACAATTATCCCTCGGGAAAAAAGAAGTTTTCTGGGATGAAAATATCCTATATCCGTTGTCCTAATATAAGTTACAAATATGCTAAATTTCATCAAAATTGGTCCACAGGTTTCAGAGTTGCCATACTAATTTTAACCTGTTATCCCACGGGAACAAAGCCATTTCCTGGGATAAAACCTATCCTATAACCATTCTCGAGTTTTAAACTTCGATTATGCCAATCTTCATATAAAGCTATCCAGTGTTTATGCGTGAAACTCTCACAGACGTCCAGAAAATAAATTAAAAAAAAATGTTTTGGTATCTATACCGATAACAAGGCCTCCCTGCGTCAAAATTAACAAAAAAATGTACAGAATTGACCTATTATAGTTTTATTATTAATAAATCGATCTCGTTGTCAAATATCATTTAGATTCCTTTAACCTAGAGAACAAAAATACATACATTCACAATCTTTATCATTTTAAAATAATAAGTCTATGAAACATTAACGTAATATTTATAAAAACAGGTACATACAAGGTTTATCGCGGAAGGACATTCGTATTGCATTACAAAACGCATGTTTTGATATTTTTTATATTTTATGTGTAATTGTAACTTTCTTTGTTTGACTACACGACGGTGAATAATAACTATATAGACCCACTACTCATAATAGTAATTCGTAAGATTTGCTGATTCATATAATGTGTAATTGTGTAACAAAATGAATTGAAAAGTCCGCAAAATTTTTCAAGAAAACAATTTTGAAGTTTGTCCTTTAGACACCACTAAGAAGTTATTGGAGGTTGATCTTAGCACTTTTAATTTTAAAAAGTTATATGTTGATACGAAATTAATCCGAAGAAAAATATTTGAGGATATTTATAGAAATATTTGAAGGAGTGTCGAGTCTTCCAATTCGCACTTGGCTAGTGTGGTGAACTACGGCTTATAACCTGCACATTGAGAGACCCAAGCCCAATAGTGGGACAGTTAAAGGTCTGGATGAATACAAAATAACTGGATGTTTTGCTGAACCTCATCAATGAAGATATTAATACAGGATTAAATTTTAAACGGAATATTGCAAAAAATCTATATGCCTTTAATAAAATTGTAACAGGCTCAATTCTGTACATGTTGTTATTAAGATAATAGTTGATGTGAGGACTTTTATTGACAAATTTACGCTCATTTATTGATATAAGGATATATTTATTTATTTTAATTACTTTAATTAAAATGTAAATGTTTATTTTAGTTTAATGATTGAAATATTGCTAATGTCTATATATAATATATAATCCTTTATATATTGTGTACATTACGTAATTTTTTTTATTTTGATGCAGGAGGGATTTAACATAGAAATTAATACTTTTTTCGGATTTATTGTCTGTCTGTCTGTTCGAGCTTCACACAAAAACCACTGGACAGAATTTGATTAAAGACGGCTTAGCCGTAGTTTGAAACCCGAGACTGGTTATAGGATAGGTTTTATCCCCGGAAATAGCTTAGTTCCCACAGGATAACAGGTTAAAATTAATATGGAAACTCCGAAAACAAAAGACCAATTTAGATGAAATTTAGCATATTTGTAACATAAGTTACATAACTAAGGAAAATGATTATAGGATAGGTTTTATCCCAGAAAACT
>DWJZ01009407.1:0-10728 GCA_018249125.1 Asbolis capucinus
TTTAGCATTAAGTCGCCCTTTTGTATCCGGTATAATTGATTATACGGTGCAATAAACTATAAATAAATAAATAAATATAACGACGGAAAACAATAACGGCGCAACTCTTTAGAATAACTCGTAAGAGTAACGCCCTTAATGTTACCATAATAATTCTATATAATTTTCATAAAAGTAACTTCTACAGAAACAATATACTCTTATTTAGATTGACGCATAAGAGTTATTTCCCTTATTGCTTTCAATCGTCAATATAATAATAAAACTATATCACCATATCTAAAAGTACGATTTAGAGTAAACAGTTGGATTTAAAAAAATAATACGTCAAATTGACACTGACAAGCGCGGGCCATCGAGTAAACAGAGACGTATACAAAAATGTAAAGACTAAATTCATAAAATGAAAACTAAACTTTTAAATTCCCGAACATATTTTTTGATACAACATATAACATATTTGTAATTGCTTAACTTGACTGATCAGTTAGGATTGTTATAAACCAATGTTCTATAAGCACTTTTAACTGCTAGATATTTCTTATTCTATATTCATAGCTGTCTTCGTTTGGCATCAGATAAACCAGTTCATCATCATCTCAACCCATCACGGCCCATTGAGCTCGGGTCTCTTCTCTAAATGAGAAGTTTAAGGCCATATTCCATCATGCTGGCCATATGCGGATTGGCAGACTTCACACACCTTTGAGTTTTGCAAACTCCCCGGTATGCAGGTTTTCTCACGATGTTTTCCTTCACCGTTATAGCAATTGCATTTAAATGCTTAAAACGCACATAACTCGGAAAAGTCAGAAGTGCGCGCCCCGGGATTCGAACCCAGATCCCTCGAGTAGAAGGCCGAATTCTTAACCACTGGGCTATCACCGTTTCATTGACGATAACTACTTACTGGCTTCAATAGCGGCTTTCCTAGCAGCAACTTTGTCGCCCATCTGCTGGACCACCTTGGGCGAAGGTCCCACAAACCGCAGACCAGCGTCGAGAATGGCTTGTGCGAAGTCAGACCTTGAATTAAAAATCTTTTACTAGTACCACCTCCTAAATATTGGGATACAATCTAATTCTTTGCCGCGGTCTATGAAATGATCAAAATTTTGATGTTTAAGTTGGTTTTTACAAACAGTTTTCGAACGTCAAACTACGCCATCACTTCAACACATCCCTACGATAAGTGGCCTTGGAAGAAGAAGCGGCAAGAAACACCCAAGGAGTTCTTTTTTCTACTCAATTACAGATAGCACTTATACTACTTACGGCACATAAAACTCATATCCAAGTAATTTTATCATTGAAATAATTAACCAGTTTATTTATAATATTATGTATTAAATCTGCGAAGAATGGGCAGAATTTGTGGATGGACCCATATCATACCGTACACTTCCCACTGTGCGATTAATCGATCTTCAGATTCTACGACAATCCTATATAAAATATATATATAAAGACGATAAACCGTGAATTGAGACGACATCATCAAAATACATAATTATAAAAGTTATCTTTAACTGTAATTTTATACAACACCTTTATCATCTTGCCACTTCTTCAATAACAACTTCGAATTAATCTTATTTCTAATTGAACTCCATTTATTGGAAATTTTACACCATAAAATTACATATCACGTTCCCTGGTACATTTTTTCACAAGACCACGGTAATTCAGTACAAGACTTGAAAACGTCAGATAAAAATTGAGATTGATTTTACGACTATCATATAACGATAGCAAAAGAAAACTCGAGAGCCAATTGAAATTGACAAAAGTACGAAATTTAATACGCCACTTGAAGTATCTGCATAAGTTTGAGTATCTATATGTCTACTCAAGTGTATAAGTCTTCAAGACGAGAGTGAAAAGGGTTCTAAGTTTGCGCTTCTCCATCCAAGACTACATCTCCACTCCCCACCAGGTGGAATTGTAGTCACACATTCACTTATAATACATAATATATATAAAAAGGTGGAGAGCTCTCTTGTTGAAGGCCAAGACTGTGGATCCGTGCGCCAGAGTATGTAAAAAAAAACCGCAAGGACTAGCTAAGTCCTATCCAAATGTTACTGCAACGTTGGTTGTCGCGTTAAAATATAAACAGATCTAATACATTTGGTCTAACAAAGAATCTAACAGGATTGGATCTAACAAAGTTGATAAGAAAACGTAGGAAATATGATGTTATCCCTATTAATATAGGACAATAAATGTTCTTAATATTTGCTTACAATAATATTTTTTACGTTTTTTTCTTTACTTATTATAAATTACTGCTTGACCACTATCCCACCTGATGGTAAGCGGCGTTGTGGTTTTAGATGGTAAACCGCACCAATTTTATAGCCTTTTCACTCTTGACTTGAAGACACACTACTTACCTTTCTGATAGCAATCCATATCCAGGATGTACAGCATCCACGTCATTTTCCTTCGCTACCCTGATAATTTCCGGAATACTGAGGTACGCTTCAACTGGTGGAAGTCCCTTGCCGACTAAATACGATTCATCGGCCTTTTGTCTGTTATTAATAAGGAATAATAATTGTATTTTCAAATTATAAAGAAAATATTAAAACTTAAAATAGGTTAGTACCTTTTAAAATTGATTCGTTGATTTTTTTCTCTCACAATCATGATCAAATTTACGATGAAATTAATTTGTCAATTTCCCCTTTATCATGTTGCGAAGTTTGATCAACACCGCCCCGTACGTCTTTACGTAAAAGAAAAAAGAACTCAAGAAGGACAATGCTTGACAAAATAGTCGATTTTTTTTGTCAGAAACTTCAAAAAAACGTTTATTTTTCAACGTGAAAATAAACCGCACACTATCGAATTATTCGATAAACTCGTAAAATTTGACTAAATAAATGATCGTCTACCATCTATATCACTCTAAGTCTATTCTAGTTTAATCCTGGAAAATGAAAACGATTATAATGCATGTATTAGTATAATTATTATTATATTATATATAGTAGTCGTACTAAAACAGATAAACATAATTTTCTAATAGATACAAATCTTCCCAATAATATTTGCTGTTTTGCCGTGACCACGACCCATGCAACCGGGTCGAAATATCCTTATAATAAACAGATAGTGAGTACCCGTTTGCATTTAAAATATTTAGTATCCGCGACGATATTAGTCTAAAGACATATTTGCGTAAAAACACGTTATTTTTACAATCCTGCGTATTGCGTCATTGAAAAGCTGTTACGACCCATGATATTAGTGTATAACACATGTAATGAAACATGAATGAGATTTTATAAGAGAACTATATTTTTATAAGAAAACTATTATTTAGGTTACAATATTTGTACGGATGAGAAAAACGGACTGCATATATAATATATATATATATATGTACATATATGTATTTGTATATTACTTATAATCTTCCTTTGGCTTCGTCATATTTCGGTCAAAACAAATATTTTATTTATAAGAACACCTGCCATTCATTTTACTAGAACAAAAAAAGTTACTGAACTTGATTATCATAAAAACATCCGAACATAACAAAATTACCTCAATAAAAATTCGTTGGCTAAGTTTTTCCCTAAACGCCCCAAAGAGGACGTGCTAAAATGGACTTTGACAGTAGGTGTTAAGGTTGAAAATGCATACCTGTGCATCTGCAGTTTGTCCTGCTCGCTGTATATAGCCACAGAACGGATTCCCAGCTCTGTGCATGCTCGAAACACTCTGATAGCAATCTCTCCTCTATTAGCCACCAGAACACTTCTGATGGGTTTGTATTCTACCGTTTTTGAATCCTGGAATATGAAAAATCAAAGTGGGACCTATATTTTCTGATGTAGGCAAGTGGTGGGTAGTGCATCTGTCTGAGAAGTTAAAGTAACGGGTTGGATAACTAGCGGCCCGCGGGCCGCATGCAACCCATACGCCAATTGCAGTGCGGCCCATACAGGCGCATTTTATACGACGCAGGCGTTTCTTGTGATCCCCCGACGACATATTAAATGTGGCTCGCAGAAATATCCTTCTAACATTTGTAACATTTGTGTTAGCAAAAAATTGCAATCAGCGAGCAGGCAGCAAACGTTCAGCAACTATTATTATGTCAAAGAATGTCCTACAACATTCGTGACCGCTTGCTTAACGCTCGCTGATCAATACTGTGCACTTTTTGCCATGAAATAGCACCAATAGCTATGACGTAGCAAGGTTGTCACTGATACGATTTGAATTTGATCGAAACATCGCAAAATTTCATCCAAAAATCCGTCGAATATTAATAATATTGTAATCTGATAATATTAAAGTAGAACAAACAAGGGAATGTCACGGTGTCTGATACTGTATCTTTACAAGTGCCGATATATAATATTACCATACCAATGTATAATATTACCATGCAAATAATACAAGTTTCCATCCGCGACTTCGTCCGCATGGACTGAAAAAATGTTCAATTTGACAGTAAAATCCCCATTTACAAATACAAACAATGTGATAAATGAAGAACCACTCTACCGATTTTTTGTAATCACACATAAACCATCTACTAAAGAGTCTGAACAAAGCCTAAATAATTGGTTTGCACAGGTGGGCTCGTTCTTGTTTTAAAACTACAACGAAAAATTTTTATATATACAGATTATACAGCTGAAGACTTTGTTTGTTTGCTTGGACGCGCTAATTTCAGGAACTACTGGTCCATTTTGAAAAATTCTTTAAGTGTTATATAGTTCATTTATCGCAAAAGGCTATAGGCTATATATCATCATGCTAGGACCAATAGAAGCGGAGCACCAATGAAGAATGTTTCAAAATCAAGGGATTTTTTTTTCTTATTTCGCTTCCGTTGCGTGCGTTGTGTAAACTTTCGCAAAAAACATTTATGACAGAAACGAAGTCGCGGGTTAGCCCAAAGTAACTATTCCAAACTATGAACGAAGTCACGGGCGGAAGCTAGTATATACGAGTAATATTACCGTGCCTACTAATTCATTAATTTTAACACATCATAAAGTTAACGGCGCATTAAGATGTCAATGTAAAGATCAAACTGTCGTCATAATAAGAATAATGTATACATTGTGCATACATTTTATTTAGCTGTGTTTCGTCATTCTTATGGCAAATTAAATATTTTACCTATATATTAATTATATTAATTTTGAAAATCTGGGATTTTCTATACCGCGATCAGATAATAAATAAATAAACATCTTTGGACAACTCACACACGGCCATCTGAACCCAAACTAAGCGTTAGCTTGTACTATGGTGATCAGACAACAGATAAACATCCATATATACTTTTAAATACATACTTAAATATATTATACACCCAGACACACAGAACAAACATTCCTGCTCATCATAGAAACTTTCACCTGGGTGGGAATCGAACCCACGACCTCCGGTGTAGTAGTCAGGTTCACTAACCACTATACCAACCGGCCTTACAATAAAGCTAAACATGTCAATAAAACAGTAAAGTTAAAGTTAAAAATAATCTGAAAAATACTTACGCTTGATGCTGTGCGAGTCTTGGCTGTACTCCATGCTTGGAATTGTGATGCGCTCGCGCGCAACGCGAATCTGGCTTTAAGCATTTTATTAATTTTCTACTAACTACCAATTATTAATATAATAAGTACAGTAATTTAAGTAATCTACACTTAGATGAACTTATTTCATTTTCGTTCGAGTGTCGCGTTCATACAAAATGTGACTAGAAATTCGTACGATTCGTGTTTCGATGTGATGTATCTGAAAGAAACAAATATTATAATTATATTTGGTACTTTCGTTGTAAAATCTTGGCACGTTTCTATTTTATCTATGTACTAACTGTGGTTTTACCCGCGTTAATTGAAGGAAAAACGTTCTAAGTTTAAACAAAGAATATTTTCTCTCCTTTTTTTATAACAGAGACGGACACAGGCTTACGGCTCACCTGATGGTGGTCGCCGTTGCGTATGAACACGTGCTATACCCGGAGAGTCGTAGGTGTGTTGCCAGCCTTGAAGGAAATGGTTAACACTCTTTTTAAAGAGCCCCATATCATAGAGTCGAGGATATACCTCAAATGGAAGAATGTTACATATGTAGTTCGCAAGTTCGTGGCAGGAAAGAACGTGAAAAACGAACAGTGGACGACAGTATGAATCGAATCTCCTTTTTGTGATATTTGTTTTTAATGCTGAACTCCTATAAGTACCGTTATCTTTTATTGCCTTAAACCTTCCTCAACAAATTAACTAAGTAACACCACAATATATTTTCAATTCGAACCATTTGTTCCTGAGATTAGCGCATTCAAACTAATTCTGCATTCATTTGGCGTGAACGCAACACAAACAGAATACAGATTTCTCTAGAGGGCCAGCGCTTAGAGACAAATTCTGAGGCCCTTTCTACTAGTGTTCAAAACGCTGGTTCAATAATGATTTACGTCATTTAAAAAAACTGACTTCAAATGCCTCCGACAAGTAATACAATGATAGTAATATTGTCAACATAGTCGCAACCAGTTAAATACGCATTATTAAAGATAACTCAAACACTAACCATCAGATGTCGCTCAAAATGACATGCAATTATCCAACAAATATTACCCTCTTTTTTGAACAAAAAAAGAATTATAAAAATAAGAATACTGGGGTATTATAATTTTATATATAAAGTAAATAACGAATATTCAGAGAGACAAGATAATTGCTAATAACTCAAAAATCACTTGTCAGATGTCGCTTAAAATTACATTAACATACATACGATACAAGAAAAAAAAATGAAATAAAAAGTTATGAGGTAAGGAATAAAAAAAAAATATCAAAGTAAGAATAACTCTAAAACTACTCGTCAGATGTCGCTCAAAATCAAATGGCACTCATGCTTTCAATCAAAAAAAGAATTATCAAAATCGGTCCACACAGAAAAGTTCTGAGGTAACATGTCATTGTCAACATGGTCGCAGCCTATTAAATACCCATTACTAAAGATAATTCAAAAACTGCCCGTCAGATGTCGCTCTAAACTACATGGTATGCGGCAAGTACTAGCTTTTGAATAAAAAAAAACATCAAAATCCGTGAACTCGATATAAAGTTATGAATGAACGTACATTAAAATAAACAAAAAAAAGTAATAACTTAAAACCACCCGTCAGATGTCGCTTAAAGTCAGATGTCATGAAACTACGGGACAAAAATTACCTTTCAAATAAAAAAAATATTAAAATTGATCCACCCACTGAAAGATTAGACGGTAAAAACGAATAACAAATATATTAAAAGGAAAAATAACCCCAAAACTACTCGTCAGAGGTCGCTTTAAAAAAAATTGAATCACATCCCAAGCAAGAGATTTCGCTAAAATAAAAATTTTCGAAATCTGTCAACTCAGAAAAAGTTCTGAGGTAACAAAAATAAAATACACACAAATTGAGTACCTTCTCCTTTTTTAAATGTTGGTAAAAATGTATGGGAATGACATTCGGTGCAGAAAAATATGGACTCTGTATTTTCGAAATAAACGTCATTGTCTCACTTTTCAATTAGCGTAAGTCGTGAATAATAACAGAAAACAGACGCCATATTTTTCTGCACCAACTGTCATTCGTATACATTATTGAACTAGCGTTTGGCGTCAATGCTAACAGAAAACGCATTTGTCTCAAGGCCCAGGGCCGTTAATGAAGTTGTAGAGCAAAGGTTGTTGACTTCATCGATAAGAGATCGGTTCGGTAGCGCTTTAGGTTTTGATAAATAGATTTAGCGTGAAGCTATTTCATATACTTATATATAAATATAATTTCATATACATATAAATCAGTTACAAAGGTTGTTGACATTGCCAATAAAAGGCCAATTTTATTACAATTTTCTTAAATAAGTAACAAAATACGTGAAAATTTAAAAGTAATTCCTGTACATTTCCGAAATAGCGTTCGGTTTGAACGCTAACAGAAAAGGTTTTTGTGTCAAGGGCGGATTTCTCAAAAAGATAAGCTTATGCGAAACCTTACCACCAAACAGCCGACTTCTATCGCCTCTTTCGATACCCTGGTCTGCCAGCATAGGATTGGGATTACTATAGACCACACCAATACGACTTAATATACATATGTAGATATAAAACACGATAATGCGGGCCTAGAACTGTCATGGATTTATTACCGACGACTTTAGCAAACAACTCACGCTTCGGTACGTAGTTATACTTGGTTAATATTGATGTAGGCAGGAGGTAGGGCTCTATAAATTGATATCTCTGATATCATTACACCTGTTCCATGTTAGTAATAATATTACTGTTATCTTAATCTTCTGCAGAAGGAATTTTAGTACCGTACTCTGTGCAAATTCGACCTGAAGTTTTTACTATATAAAATTGTGACTAAAAATTCCAGAGAGTAAATAGATGTTTGTCACTCTTTCACGTAAAGTACTGAATAGATTGAAATGAAATTTACTGTAGAGATAGATTATAGTTTGAATAACACATAGAATCCTTTCTAACAACACACGACGCGAGCGGTAGCTAGTGTAAGATTTAGAGAAACTATTATTTCAGGAGTTTTAATAAAAAAAAACCCAAAAAAAAATTTAAAAAAAAATCTGTATGTTTCTTTATGCGCAGTAATTTATATGAACTTATTATTGCTATAATTCTTACTATTAAATACCAGAGTCTGTTACGCTTTTATGCATAAGGCACTGAACCGATTTTTTGTTTGTTGTTGAAATTTTGATAAAAAGTACAGATAGCTAAAGTAACTCTTACTTATAACTTATTATAAGGACTTACGCCCTTATTGTTTTCCATTGTCGATATGTTTTAACGGGTAAATGTTAAGAAAATTTAAGCTGTCATATACCTGTTAAAATGTGACAGATTTTTGCTATAAAAACAAATCTATAATACGTACTAATAATAAAACTGTAACGGAGTCAATTTTGTACATAAAATATTTTGCAAATGTTGATGCAGGGAGGCTTTGTTTTCGATAAAGAGACCAAAACATTTTTGTTTTTGGATTTATTGTCTGTCTGTATGTCCGAGCTTCACGCAAAAAGCACTGGACAGAAGAAATTTACCATGGTCGTAGTTTACAACCCGAGAATGTTTCTAGGATATAATAATAATAATAAATAAAGATCTAGGGACAACTACACACGGCCATCTGACCCCAAACTAAACGTTAGCTTGTACTATGGCGATCAGACAACTGATAAACTTACATATATATTTTTAAATACATACTTTTATAAATATTTACACCCAGACACAGGACAAACATTCCTGCTCATCACAGAAAAAAATTACCTGGTTGGGAATCGAACCCACGACCTTCGGTGTAGCAGTCAGGTTCATAAACCACTGGACCAACCGGCCTGTCACTATACTGCCATAGTTTTATCCCAGGAAATGGCTTAGTTATCACAGGATTACAGGTTAAAATTAGTATGGCAACTCTAAAACCAATGGACCGATTTAAATAAAATTTAGCATGTTTGTAGCTTACGTGAGGATAATGGTTACATGATACTTTTTATCCCAGAACACTGCATTGCTCCCGTGGGATAATAGGTTAAAGTTAGTATGGCAACTCTAAATCCACGAGATAACTCTACTGCCGAAGCGATGGCAATTTCTAGTACTAAATAAAAAACAAAATATAATATTTAATAATATTTATAAAAAAAATAATATTTAAGGGTGCTTCCATGCAATAGATGTTTTTTTGCCGTTTCCATAATGATTCGGAAACCTTCGCACGGGATCTGTCTCGCACGTTTTTACTACGTCACAAAGCGAAACGAGGGCAATTACTTGTTATTAGTTATATAAAAATATAGATAAGAGTACAGATAGATTCTAGTTGTTTTCGGTTACCGATACCGGTTCCATTATCGCTAAGTGTCCAATCTAGTAGTATTGAAATTGAAAAATAATGTGATAGCATGTTATGATACGCCTATCCACGAGGATTTGATCAAAGATATGTCTCGTTATGAAGTGTAAAAACATTTTTATCAGTGAGGAATGCAGAGCTTATCTATACAGCCGGCTGTGTAAAAGGAAGATTATGTTTGTATGAATGTCTGTGGGTTTAATTGTTCCTTGTTCTCTTGTTACTGAATTAATCTATTTGATTACTAGAAAACTCACTCGCTTCGCTTCGGAAGAGTTGCCGAGTGGTTTAAGAGTTGACATGCTACGACGAGCGTGCCAACATGCGCGGCTAATAGAGGTTCTATTTCTGTTTTGTTGCTAGCATTATTTCGAGACTTAATGTCTTAATGATAGATTAGAGTCTGGAATAACCATATAGTCTTTTTATCAACGTACCACGCGAGCGAAACCAGTGTTAATTAAAACCCTATTAGAACATTAATAGACCAATAAATGCAATTGAATATACATACTACATGGTGACATATACTATACCATGTTAATAAAACCTGTATTTAAAATACATATATACAATGACATATAAATATAAAACCTCTACTTTGCATAGTTAGTAATTATTTTTACAAGCTTTTATTTAACTTGCAGTGTATGTTTGTATATTACTACTAGCTGACCCGGCAGACGTCCTGCTGAATTAATTAAAATGTTTTAACCAGCTGTGTCCACGAATCTATGCACGGGATTCGTTTCTTCGATAAACTACAGAATTGTTAATAAAAATTTTGAGCTGTATATGTCGATTCTGGT
>DWJZ01009408.1:0-10728 GCA_018249125.1 Asbolis capucinus
TAGTCTCCCGAACGAGGAGTCCTGGGTTCAAATCCTGCACTTTTAATTTTCAAAGTTATGTATATTACAAGTTGAATATCACTTGCTACGGTGAAGGAAAAACATCGTGAGGAAACCTGCACTCCTGAGTTCTTCATAAAGTTCTCGAGTGTGTGAAGTCCACAAACCCACACTTGGCAAGCGTGGTGGACATTGTAAGTGGAGCTCCGAGCCCAGCAGTGGGTCAGTTATGGGTTGCAAAAGAGGGTTTACTTATTCTGTGTAGGAATATTTTCTGGTGGACTCGTAAAAAGAGAGTTTTGGGAAAGGTTAACAGAAGTAATTTTAACATATACTTACAGGCCAGTTGGTCTAGTGGTTAGTGAACCTGACTGCTACACCGAAGGACGTGGGTTCGATTCCCACCTAGTTCAAACTTTTCTGTGATGAGCAGGAATGTTTGTTCTGTGTCTGGGTGTGAATATCTACATATATAAGTATGTATTTAAAACTATATATGTCTGTTAATCAGTTGTCTGACCACAATAGTACAAGCTGTCGCTTAGTTTTGGATTAGTTGGTGTGTAATTTGTCCTGATATATTTATTTATATATACCTGTAGGTTCATACAGGACAGGACTAAGGACTCGTCTATCTTTATTAAAAAAACATCTATTCATAGTGTTAACACCGGTGTTATTCAAGACGTATTCGATGGTGATAAAATCCTTGTACTGTGAAAAGAGGTCAAGCAGTTTGTGGGACGACCCTGATGTTCCCCGTGTCGTCTCTCTCGCACTCACCGTGACCTGCTGTAACTGTCTCTCTCTGCAACCTACATGACTCTGAATAGAGTCAATTGAGGTTTTTTCGTATTCTCTTTGATCCTGAATTGTCCTCCTGAGAGTTAATGTGTGTTTTCCGGGATTAGTTCCCAGCTTTGTGCTTTTTTCTGAAACACTGACTTCAAAAAAGTGTAACGTGATTTTAGGTTGCAAGTTGACCGGAGGGGTAAAATTAACCCCTAGTTATTTTCTATTTATTTTAGTTTTTTGATGTATTAGTTAATTCTAATATTATACATGTGAATGTGTGTGTCTTTGTCTGTCTTTCACGTAGAAATGTATGGACAGATTGACGTATATTTGTATGTGGAAATAAATGATGGACTGGTTAGATGCAGAGGCTTATTTTATCATCATTGGTACTTCCTTACACACTCACTCTTTTCTTTATTTTAAGTTTAAATTTTAAGATGAGCCACAGCGTCATGTCCCATCTAAATTTAAACGACCTAATATGGATGACAAGTAGTTTTTAACTTCTCCCAAACTAGTCTCCGCCCGCGGCTTCGCTTGGATAGTATGTTGATAAAAGCCTGTGTATTATTTCAGACTCTTATCTATATTTGTACAAATTTTTTATCAGATCCGTTAAGTACTTTTTGCGTGAACGTAGATCCATCCATCTATCCATCGTTACAAACTTCATGTAAGTCGCTTAATATTTACTAAGCGGGCATTTGCCCATTCACTTTTCTCTTAAAATCTCCCACTAGTACGTGGTTTTCCCACCGTCGTATATTTTCTATTTTATTACTCTCCGTGGTGACCACTAGTGGCAAAAATTTGATAAACGCTTTCGTGCTTCCGAAGGCACGTAAAACCATCGGTCCCGGTTGTTCAGACCCGCAATCAGCAGTGGACTTTCGATGGGTTGAAGCCAATGTATTTTCATTTCTTATAATGTGTGTGTGTGTGTGTAAAAATTAATAAATAAATAAATTATAATGTTCTTCTATACTAGTATTATAAAAGATTTGATTGTTTAAAGCTCCGAAAGTACTGTTATATGAAGTGTTTTTTTTAATGTACCGCAATATAAATAAGAAATGTGTGATTATTTTTTTAATTTCCGAGGCACATTTCTAAGGGGCGCGGCGGAGGCGAGCTCGTACAGTTCTTTGTTCAATGCACTTTATTTTCATTACTGGAACGCACTAATTGACTTTCATTTGCTGCCTTATTCAATTACCTTACAACAATATCCTTTAGAATTGCAGCTAAAAAGGAAAAAATATACCCGGTAATAATAAAATTATTTAATAAGACACGTGAAAATGTCTTTAGAATTCATTTTCGTTTGTATGAAAACGGGGTCACCAATTTAAAGTAGGTTAGGTAAATAAGTTCTTAATGACGTTAGGGTCACCAACTTATATATTTAGACTTAACTTTAGAATAACTTTTGTTGTCGTTTGAATCATGACAGGAATCACCAATTTAAAGTAGGTTAGGTACATAAGTTCTTTATGACATTAGGGTCACCCACTTAAATCGGTAGAAGTAACTTTAGAATAACTTTTGTTGTCGTTTGAATCATGACGGGGTCACCAATTTAAAATAGATAGATACCTTGTATGTTCCTTGTAACTTTAGGAGTCACCGATTTAAAATAGACACTAAAATGTCTAAAGCTATGACATTACGGTCACCAATTTAATCTCTGCCAGACTCCTGTTTTAAATTGTGAACCCCATGTATAAAATAACACTGGTATTCGAAACCGTGAGTACCTATAACAGTTTAAACCGGTTTAACCCACTCGCACCTGACCGAGCGCATCTAATAGTTCCAAATGCAGTTACCGGCATCCGTTAAACCGTCAGTTTAATTGAACTTTATTTGCAGTTGTATACAATTAACTTGTGAGAGAATTGTTTTAAATTAATATGTATTTTAGACCTATTATTTTACTGTTTACGTTAAAGTTGGCTTCCAACATGATTTTACGGATGTGCCCAAACCGCAGAAATGTGGGAATAGAGTCTGTGGTATTCCAAACATGTATGACGTGTGCGCTAATAAAGTTACAAATTCTATTTAATCACAGTTAGATATTTGCTTTATGGATCAGAAATACGGTTTATTTAAAAGTAGTTCTTGCCCGAGACTTCGCGTTTAACAGTTTCATGGGATATCTCATCCCTACTCGAAATTCCAATGCTAGAACAAATGTATATTTATTGCATAAATTCAAAATCTCATCTGGAGGTATGCTCTAGCGGGGGCACTAGGCCGCGCCAAGTTTTATTGTTTTTTATGTGAAAGGCAGGAAAGCGAGTAGACGGGTCACCTGATTGTTAAGTGACCACTGCCGCCAGTGGACATGAATAGTACCAGATTGGGGGCTATTAACGCGTTGCCTGCTTGGAAGGAAGTAAAAGACCTACAGACACAGGGAAGAGAAAGAACCAATGGAAGCCGGTACATTGCCAAAGCAACTGGAATCAACGACGAATGACCCGAGGTACAACAACAACATACGATTTCAGGACGGGAGACAGAGGAGGATGGATGGAGACTGTCGAGAAAAAGAGAAGAACTGGTCCTCAAGCCCCCGGCCAGAACACGACGAATCGTTTTGCGGCCGATTTAATCAAGAGAGTGGTAGCTGGCCAAAAGAGCTTCACAAAAAGATAATAGCCGTTCCGCAAAGCCCTACCACCGACCAGCTGACTTCTGTACGGAATTGACGACAGCCAGGTAGGCCAGAACGGGATTGGGGTTTATCAATACAGCTAGTCGAGCAAAACCACCGTACCATCCTTTTGTTTAAGTATTCCTGGCAATTTTCGACCCCCTATAACTTTGTTGTGAATGAATTTAGAAGACTGTTGTTTTAGTAACTAAGCAGGCATTGTATAGAAACGATATATTTTAAATTTCATGCAATTTGAACAAGAAGTTTAAGAATTGTAACTAATCAAAATTTCGTAATTTTGTCACTAACTAGCTGACCGATCATCAAAACTTTAAGGCACATCTAGCTGACATAGAAGATTCAAATTTAGAATACAATTAGTGTTTAGTGTATAAATCAAGCATAAACTAACATTTATTATAACTTTGGTCCAGTTTTTTACATACACCACTTGCATAATAACTTTGTAATCTCATATAAAAAAATTGGATTACAAAAAAAATGAGACGCCATCAAAAACGTAACTTGTAAAAAAACTATGTTGAATAAGATTTGTCTGACTGTGCATACCTTTATAATTTATGACGTGGATTCAGTTAAGCGATACTCAGTTGAGCGATATTCTGATCCAAATTTAACCTAAAACAACACAGAACGAATGGCTTTCACAAAATAAATTCGTTTTGACGACTGTGGAAATAATAGAACTTGTAATAAATAGACACTTTGTTGAGTTGAGGGCATCGCACACGGTGGGTATTGTGAGCATAAAATATTAAAACTAACGAGGTTTTTTTATATTGGATGCACAAATTATAATTATTCTTATATTTATTCTTCGAAAATATAAATTATTAACTTATACTTCGCTAATATTCGTAGTGTCATGCACGGGCAACGACAGCGTCAACATACGAGTACATTCATTTGTCTGTTTTGGTCAGATGTAAATATATTTTTCAGTGACAAACAGTCTGATCAATCAAACAGTCTGATAAATATAACCTGATCTTATTTTAGATTCTGTTTTCTTGGCTGTCAAACAATCAGTAACTCCTGATTATTCCGGAGTTTCTGATGTGCTGACGATAATCAAGTTCTTTTAAGTCCTGATGGCAAATGGTGATGATGTCTAAGAGTTTGGGAGCACTCGTCTCTTGAAGACTCCCACATCATACGCGGACTGGAACACCGACGCGAGTAGGTTATTCAATTCCTTAACTGTACGGGTAATGAAAGACATTGAACATGATTTGACAGCACTAGCCCAAATGTGACGGCAATACTCATGGCCGAACCTGAGCTTTACACATGGTTACAATCAAATATGTGAATCGTTTTATTTGTCGGCTATTCCTTTAAAGATATTTCAAGCTACCATCAAGCAATTTAGTTAAAGAGTGTCAAAATAATGCACTGTTATTGGTCGATTATAAGTTGCGTCATATCTTAAATTATTATAATTGGTTGTTATATAACGCGTGGTTTTCTAATAAACGTATGTTTGCCGACAATTTTCGCCTTAGATGCACGGTCGGTATGGAGAGACTTTTTCGCCTTCGAAAAAGATAAAAAGGAAAAGAAAGATTTAGTCTTTGAAATCTTTCTTAATATACTCGATACAGCATCCATAACCCCATAACCATAAACCCGATATCACATGCAGGCGTCACTTTGAGCACCTAATCTGTGATCAGGATGCCTTCTTCATATACCCTTGTATCCCTAACTCACCACAGCCTTACACAACACATATAGCAGTTGCTAGCGACCTCTTTCGAGAAGAATACATCGAACGTGTGCGCACCGCCGTTAAGGGATAGAAATGTAGCGAATATTAATGTTAGAAACAATAGGACGGCCTGTCTTTCGTTCATTAAACACGCAATCACGAGCGGCTTGACGAATTATTCCTCAAAATTGTCGGCTTCGTTGATTAGTTCGGGATTGCGGGCTAGTTGTAGGGTGCATATAATTTTGGTAACTATGAGACTTTTGGTAACTAACTTTACCAATCCGCACTAGAGTGTGGTGGAGCAATTGATAGGTTGATGCCAACTATGAGATTTTGGGTTCAACAATATCATAAAATCGCTTAAACTTCAGTAGAGGAAGGGTCACTCCTCATGATCAAGGCTTTGAGTATAATTTTTATTTTAACATAAACTTTTGTAAGCTTGTTCGTAACTGCCCATGTCTTTGTATATCTAAAGGCAGTAGACGGTATATTTAAATTGACGTGTCCATTTTATTTTGTCACAGAATTATATAAAACAAAAATTTCAGACACATACAAATTGTATTTGCCGGTTTTAAAGCAGAACGCACAAACGCGTAGATGAACATGAAACAGGCAATATTTAAAAAAGAAAACGGTTTTGGCTTGTATTCCTTATTAAAAATCCCCAATAATGTTTTCTCCTACATATTTTGTCTTCTTTATTGTAGGCAGTAATCAGAAACAGATTCATTATAAAAATATGTATAATTTTATCGACAGTCAGTACGTATTTACGATCGAAGATATCTCCTTCTAACTTATGGAAAAGTTGAGAAAGAATGGTGTATTTTAGTTTCTAGATGTTATATCATGAACACAGTAATAATAACTAGCGGATTATTCCTATGTGTCCTAAATTTCATATGTATCCTAAATTTCCTTCAAATCATGGTGTCACTAGTTCGTTCGTGCTCCAATCGCTTAGTTGGTAATGTAGTATCCGCACGCGTGGTGAACTTCCTTCGGAATTAATATTGTCAGTGTTTCAATAAATGATTTTCCTGACACCTCGATCATTTATTTTGGTTTTCAATTAAAAGTAGTAATTGAAGAAAAATATTATTTTTACCTAGAATAAGTTAATGCTTGACATAGATCCCACATACGTGCTGCTTTTGCTGTACGAATAAAGAAAGACATCGAGAACCGTCACGTTCGGACTGGTGGGATGTTAAAGGTATTCATATTGTTGTACAAGTAGGAAGCGTACGTTAATGGTTTTGTATTAGTTTATTTTGAATTAGAAATAGCTCTCGCTTCGCTTCGAAAGAAGATTGTATGAAATCCATCCAATATTCCTCCTCGTCATATAAGTTACAAACATGCACAATTGTGTTTAATGTGTTTCAGTGGCTTCAGTGTTGCCATACTAACCTATTATCCCACGGGAAAAAACAGTTTTCTGGGATAAAAAGTGTCCTTTATCCGTTGTCGTTACATAAGCTACAAACATGCAAAATTGCATCTAAATTGGTGCATGGTGAGTTACCATACTAATTTCAACTAGTTATCCTGCGGGAACGAAGCCATTTCCTGGGATAAAACCTATTCTGTAACTATTCTCGGGTTAAAACTACGATTGTGCCAAGTTTCAACTAAATCTGTTCAATGGTTTTTGCGTGAAGCTCGAACAGACCTACAGTCTGACAATAAATCCAAAAAAAAATTGAATTGGTCTCTATATCGATAACGAAGCCTCCCTGTATCAAAATTTTCGAAAAATACTGTGCAGAATTGATTCCATTACAGTTTTTTATCAATACAAATTTAAGAGATTGCTAAGTTCCCAATGCCTTTTAATTTGTCAATGAAGGTGCAATCAAAGAGGCCAACGTCAAACGAGATCTCCGGCTATTTCATTCAGCTATCTACATACATATACATATCTCCATTTCTATACACATGGAATTCATATATGTAGTGTAGAGCAAATTGATTGAACAAGAACAAATTAAACAGATCCAAATCCAGGCTTTGATTTAAACTGTCAATCTGAAACAAGTCCAGTTGATACGTTTTCTACCAAACTAAATTACTTTGTTTTGATGAGCTTTACGAATTACCAGGCTTTTATCAAAGGGAAGGTTCCGGGAATTCTCAAAAAATACCAGTAATATTAATAAATGAATAAAATTTCTGTTGATATCTACCAAAAAGCTCAAACACAATGGGATATTATTAACTTGGGATATTATATATTATGGGATATTATTAACCACCACAAAGAAAGGCTTAAATTACTTTTTTGTCCTCCTCGTGCTAAATAATAATTCCAGAAGGGAGTCTCCCATTTCTGGGCGGCAATTGGGGAGCCTTACTATTACTAATGCTTCACGATTGAGTTTAACTGTTTAATATTTTCCTAACACTTTACATCCTTTAAGTCAGCTCATAAGGCATTGCTCATAAGATTTAGGCTAAAAGACATTAAAAGCTTTGTTATAAGCAAACGGCTCGTGTCGAACCCGTAAGCATAATTTTCATTACTGGGCTCGGATCTCCTGTCATAATAATAGGGACCATAACCCTGCTGGCCAAGGAGGTTTGGTAGACCTCACACACCCCGGAGAATTTTAAGGTTGTAGGAAAAAGGAGTGCAGGTTTCTTAATGATGATTTGTTAAACCGAAGCAAATGATGATAAAGTTCTAGTAGGACATAATTCAGCAAATTAGAAGTACGTGTAGAGTCCCAAATTCGGATCCTTAATTCACGAGATCAACTACATAATTAAACCAAGTGGTCATCAAAGTAAGTCGTTCACCGGTGACAGTAAAATTTGATGAGTGTGTCCATGCGTAAAGGCACATAAGTCTTAATTATTATTCTAAACAGTCCCCATGTCATGACGGGTGGCATTAAAACTTTCGATACTTTTCTATTCTAATCCTTAATATGTATTTAAATTAACTGTATGCGGTTTCCATAATCATCTCGAGAGACCTTTCGCCTTAGTAGATCATTGAGATCATGCAATTTTAAATTCTCACAGGTCCTCTTGCCAATTGGTATGAAACCAGGCACTCAACTAGCATGCCGAATACTTTCAGGCATTCGGCCAATTTTTGATGGCTCCCGACCCGTTGGAAGTCGCTTAATCGGAGTTTCAATAAGATGTATTGAATGCGACGTGCCCAAATACGAGCCGTTGATACCAGAAAAATATTATAGGATGGTAACTACAGATTTTATAGGCAATGGCGGAGGAGGTTTTGACGTAAGTTTCAAATTATTATTACACGATTTTTAAACTATAAATTCTAAAAAGAGGACCGAAATCTTGGGACTTGTCACCCTCTGTGCTTTGGCTTCAACTATTGATGACACCCTACTGAGCACAGGTCTCTCCTCGCACTGACGAGGCCTAGAGCATATTCCACCACGCTCCTTCTGTAACCTTCTAGCCATTCCAAGCCAAGCCAAGTCAGACAGAAGTTTTTACGCCGTACGTAAGGCCTCGGACATGGCTTGAAGATTGTTATCTGACCATAGCTACCGGTACCGATGGCTTTATTTGCCTTTCGAAGCACAGATTTTTTCGCCATTAGCGGTCACTCTTCCTCTTACTGACAACCGCTGTTGTTTAACTTATCCAATCGCTTATAAGCAAAATTTCTCAGTATAAGACCCGTGTTCAGAAGTAGGCCATTAATGGGTTGAAGCCAAAAGACCCTGGTACGACCCTGAACATGAACAACAAAAATAATACAATTTAATGTTTAATTCCAAAGTTAGGTCTAATGGTGAAAGTGTACCGTGTGAGGCGGAGAAAATAAAAGCAGCTAACATCGTTGTTTTGGGATGCCGTAGTTTTCGCTGTGACGAGAAAGTTTTAATTGAATAATTAAGTTGTAACTCCTTGGTGCGAGTATGGATCCGTTTTTACCGTATTTCAGAAGTCGTTTGAAGTATAAGCTGCGACTTAGCGATGCGTTGTTGATGTAAAAAGAGGCTGTACATTATACTCGCGTTTCCCGCGTGGTACATCCCCACCATTAACCATTATCCCCTTCATCGCCCCACCCGTACCACACCATGTCTATTCAGTGTATGAATGCAGTCTTAAGCTTTTATCTCCGATAATGACAAAAGTTTCATTCAGCATTTCAACCCCTTCAAACCCTTTTTTGACGAAAAAAGTATACTATATTTTTCTTTAAGTTTTCTTCTCCAACCAGTTTAGGAATTTAGGCGTGAAAAGGTAACAAACAGACAGATAGAGTTACATACTATACCATCTATACTAATAACAAAATTGTATCGGGGTCAATTCTGTACATGAAGTATTTTTTGAAAATTTTGATGCAGGGAGGCTGTGTTGTCGATATAGAGAACGATTTTTTTTGGATTTATTGTTTGCCTGTCTGTCTGTCCATTGGAGCTTCACGCAAAAACCTCTGAACAGATTTAGTTGAAACTTGGTATAGTCATAGTTTAAAACTCGTGAATCATTATAAAATATGTTTTATCCCAGGAAATAGCTTAGTTCCTACAGGATAACAGGTTAAAATTAGTATGGCCACTCCGAAACCAACATACCAATTTAGATTAAATTTAGCATGTGTGTTGCTTTTGTAACGACAATATATAAGATACTTTTTATCCCAGAAAACTGTCTTGTTCCCGTAGGATAATACATAAAATTTAGTATAGCAAGTCTGAAACCACTAGACAACTCTTCTTCAGAAGCAAAGGAGCGCATTTTCTAGTTTATAATATTACTCATAAGAATATATAAGAATTAAGACAATTTATAGGATCGACTGCTCACAATAAATACATCGATCTACACAATCTTTGGGTTTAATTTTATAAAAATAAACTCGGAATTATTTGGAATATATTGAAAACTATGCTGTTTTTTTTTAATATATGTGCAAACATGTATACAGTTCAGATAAATAACAGTCGAATTATATCATGCTACGCTGGCCGAGCGATGTTCAGTTTACCAGGCACTCGCACTCACAGGAATTAATGGCCCATAATATTTTGTATCATTCAAAAATCGATTTCAAATGACATCGATAAAAAAGGAGAACATATTAATGTAGTCTAAGTCAAATAAATACGCATTATTAGGTACTAATTTCTGCCCGTCTTCGCTTGCATTATGCGATTATAAAAAGTAGTCTATGTGGTATCCCAGAGCCAAATTTCATTATAATTCATTCAACGGTTAGCGTGTAAGAGAAATGCAAACATATAAACGTACACATCATTCCAGGGGAACCTACAATCGAAATAAAATCTATCCTATAAATTTCCTGGATGTAGGATAGGTAGTTGAATAACCCAAAAAGTCATTCGATGTAGCTCAATTATGTGACCACACGATAAGCACGTACTGAAAAGGAATTATCAAAATCGTCACACCCAGTAAAAAATATGAGGTAACAACGCAATTTAACGATTATTCAAAAACTACTGTCAAATTGAGTACCTCTTTCATTTTGCAAGCTTTTATTTAACTTGCAATGTGTTTT
>DWJZ01009409.1:0-10727 GCA_018249125.1 Asbolis capucinus
GGTGGGAAGGATTTTAAGGCGCTAATGGAATATTTATAGTGTTAATATCATTATAATAATAATAATAAATCTTTATTTATTCTCTTAGTAATATTACATGATTAATATGAAGTCTCTGATCCCTGAGGTAGTCGAAAACTGTTAGGGACCATTGTGAAAACTCATTCTTAAGGTATAATTTTAAACTCGTCTTGTCTTGGACTGTGTACATTATGCTATGTTATGGGTACTCACGATATATGTTTTCCACGCTGATATTTCGACACGACTAAACTGCATTTTGTTAAGAGTTCATATACTTACTAGTCTCGCAAATTCGAGTAGGTATGTCTATTTTTGCCTAGCTAGAAGCTTCTAAGGGCACGGGTTATCTCCTGAGGCTAATACTTGTGCTAGAGGCAGAATCTAGTAATCACTAAAATTTTGATTTGTAGTATTAAATATGATTCAAGTAATGTAAAATAAATATTAATGTGTAAGTGTGATTATATTTTACTTGGTAAGAATAAACACCATAAAAGTTACATACCGCCATAATCGATCGCTGGATGATGTCACAATTTCCTAAGTCATAATCAAAAGTACTCATATATTCTAATGTATAGTGATGGCGAAGGAACATAATTTGCATGAAGCGATGCGTAAACTTATTTGAGTATTTTATCAAATCGATCAACGAATTTTTTTCTTATCTGTTAGATGTTATATCTTATATATATGTATATAAAAATGAATGTTTGTTTGTTTGTCAGTTTGTTTGTTTATCCTTTATAGACTGAAATGGTAGGAGATAGAGGACTGATGCCTTTGGCAACTTTGTTCAAAATTGTCTGAAATAGTTTTTGGTAACAAAATTATATCGATTGGATATGTGGTTAATGAATTCATACGGAGCAACCGGCGCCGGGAACAGCTACTTACGAATATTAAAAAAAATGGTGTCTTGTATACGGTCCCTTTACTGTATAACTCTTTGTAACCACATTATATATATATATATATATATATTGTATATTTATCGACTTATTAATACGTGAAGCAAAAATGTCGTACCCCTTTTTACCAAAATAATTAAGACCGATGACTATGAAATTTCGCACAATTAAAGTTTCCACGGAGGAGGACTGCAGAAAGCTACTATTTTGTATCAAAATGTACTAAAAATACATTAAATAAAATATTAAAAACATTTCAAACATTACCATGCTTTTCACACACTGCCGTTTGTCAACTTAGTACTGTGAATGAATTCTTCGGTTGAATTTCAACCATATGTAGATAAGTCTCTAGTTTACCTATATAATTCCTTAAGAAACTCCTGGTATTTCTTTTATAGTTCTAATAAAAACTGTCGGAATTATTATTCAAATAAATTATTTTTGTGTTCGCAAAAAATAATTGCTGCTATTTTTTATATCCCTTTAACGTATACCTTAGACATACTTACATAAAAAAAATGCTAAAAGATAAGGAAACTAAGACTCAATCTGAGATATTCATGATACATTAACTACGTAGTTTGGACTGGTCAAGGTTAAAATCTTGTTTAATTTGTGGCCATTTTTATGAAAATGCGGACAGGAAATTAATTTTTAAATATTTCACATTCAGGCGCTAAGGCCATAGTTGACCACGTTGGGTTTCACCGAAATGAGATATAAGAAATAAATACAGACATAAGTTTGAAAATTAGAGGTGCGAAGTTCGAACCGAACTAGGCGAATTTATCTACCTACCTACATTCAAACCGTTATGGTAGGACTGTCATATAAATTTTATTACTACCTTCCAATACAACATTAATCATCAAATGGCCTGTCAGTAAAAATTAAATTTGGAATATATCGACAGCGATAACCAGTTGTGAGGCACGTGAATGACGTAATAAAACACAAGGTTCTTTACCTCAAATTCTTTCTACATTGAAGGACTATTCGTAGCTAGCAAATATTGTTCGATCTTATAAATTACTAGCTTCCGCCCGCGACTTCGTCCACGTGGAATAGTTACTTTGGGCTAATGCTAACTTTAACCCGCGACTTCGTTTCTGTCATGCATGATTTTTGCGAAACTTTAACCGGTTACAAATCAATAGGAATAGCTCAATAGGAAAAAAAGTCCGATTTTGAAACATTCTTCATTGGTACTCCGCTCATATTGGTCATAGCGTGCTGATATATTGCCTTTAGCCTTTCTTGATAAATGGGCTATCTAACAATGAAAGATTTTTTCAAATCGGACTAGTAGTTCCTGAGATTAGCGCGTTAAATCAAACAGACAAACAAACTCTTCAGCTTTATAATATTAATATAGATTACCTTATACCTGTGATCCTGCGGGAACAAAGTCATTGCACAGGATAAACAGTATCCTAAGAATGATAACGTTGTATGGTCTACAATTGAATTTCATAACATAATAGCCCAATAATTTCAAAGTTGCCATTGTTATTTTAATTACGCGGGAAAAACAGCTGTTTCCAGGGATACAGTATCTCGATATATCGATCCAACTCAAAAATATTTTCACACAACCAGTGTTTCTTGAAATTAGTGTGTGTAAATAAACAAATAAACATAATTTTTAGCATTATAATATTAGTGTACATACATATTTGTCTGTGTTTAATATAGTGTATATTTGTCTGTGTATAATATTAGTGTATATTTGTGAATAACTTTCCTTTTCTTGAATGATATCCACCCACGCAAGCCTTATCATCAACTTTGTTATAAGCAGGCAAAAAAAGGTGATCACCACTCATGGACATTAACACCATGGTAAATAATTCGACCTCCTACTCGGGGGTTCGGGTTTCAATAGCAGGGTTTCTGATTTTCGGAGTTATGTGCGTTTTAAGCATGTAAATTTCACGTGAAGTGAAGTCGTGAGGAAACCTGCATGCCAGGGAGTTTGCAAAACTCAAAGGTGTGTGAAGTCTGCCAATTCGCACTTGGCCAGCGCGATGGACTATGACCTTAACCTTCTAATACAGAGAAGAGACTCGTGCTCAATAGTGGGCCGTGATGAAGGCCGTGAAGAACGGAGCATCCTGGCAAAGGATTTTTTTATTAATGGAATGTCCCAAGAATGTAACAGTTTAACTGTTATGTCATAAGCAGACGTGTCACCTGATGGAATGGTCACCGCCACCCATTGACATAAACAACACCCGACTGGGGTGTTACTAACCCGTTGCCTGCTAGGAAAGAAGCAATAGACGCACATGCGGGGAGAGAAAGAGAAAGCAATTAATGAAATAAACTATTTTCTTCCAAATCTGTTCTATTTTAGTAATACTTATACTTAAGTTACCCTTATAATCTTACAATTATAAGGTATTTTATTTGTCACACGAACAAACTAGTAGTAGATTGTGAGTTGTTTATATTTTGTTCCGTGTGACAAATAAAACAATTCACCCAAACTGTAATAAATCACAAAATTAGTCACTTATTAATAAAATTCTTATAAAAGCATTATAAAACATAATATGTTTCACAAATTAAAATATATTAATCACAATATAACAATAATTATAATATTATCTATTACAGTTGACAATATCACTTTAAAACTCAGTCACTCATTATATTATATATTCGTATAAATGTTTATATAGATTTTCTTTTATGTTTGTTACTAAAACGGTAATAAAACACTGTATGTTATTACCGTTACACTGTACAATGTTACACTGTATGTCATTCAAATAAAAAATAAATAAATAATAAAAAAAAGAATTATAAAAAGGGTATAAACATTAAATTTGTCACTCTTAATTTTAATGTCATATATAAAATTAGTCACTTGTAATTTTCATATATGAAATTAGTCATTTTTAAAATGCGCCGATATTTATTTTTTTATCCAAATACACTGTTAAATATTTTGTTGGGTTAGAATGATATAAACAGTGAGGTTTAAAATGGTTTTTCCTCTAAGACTAACACGTTTGACCACTTTGAAGTTGAAGGTTAAAGTGGTTGAACCTTCGGCAGTGTTACAATGTTATTATATTGGGGTAAGTAGTGTAAACGTCTTAAAGTATGCATAGCCCTTCGGCTTGTTTTGATTGTAACTTGAAAAAGTTTAACAGCGGGCGCAGGCTTTAGGAGGATGGATGACCGATAGTGGCAATAATTTCATGAGCGTTTCCATGCTTCAGATGAACTGAAAAGCCATCGGTCCTACTTTTATCGTCAGATAGCAATTGTAAAGTTATGAGGCTTTCGGAACTTCTGACACTTGGGTTATCGACTAATCCACCAGTCCGTATTAGAACAGTGTGTTGGAGTTTGCTCTGGGCTTCTTCAGTTACGAGGAAATATCCGTTCTAAGAAGTAGGATGATTTTTTCTACTAACGGATTGAAGCCAATGCATGTAGCATCGCGAAGCACCCACAACCCAGCAACTTGTGTCGATTGTTATTGATGGGCTTAGTTTACTAGCAGTGTACGTGGTTAGAAAGCTGATGGGTACATGGATGCTAGAGACATAAATTGCCCAAGTATCATTAAATGCAAAGCCCTTTTCGAGGCGTATTACTTATCATTTTTGGAGCAGTGTTGTGCCTCCATCGTATTGGAGAGGACCTAATTGATAAAGGCTCCCCTAGTCCCTAGGCCTTTTTAGTTATGAAAAGAGATCTATGAAATAAGATCAGTAGCATCAATGTCACAAATATGTATTTTCCACTTGTCACAAAAATCCCTTACCTTGATCAATACATCCCCATCTGGTAGCATTAACTCGATTCCCTAAACGACTGCTATCGTACTGATTCCACAAACATGCCGGTTGTATAGTCTGTTAAGTAAACTTCAACTCTTTCTTTAATTCATCTAGGGCAATATCATTGTATTTCTTAGGAGAAGTATACTTAGAGTTCTTAGAGAGACTTAGATATCAGACAACACAATTGTGATGGAATAGTTCAGTTCAGGTGGTAGCCACGCACTACCAAGACTTTGCTGAAGGATCGTTAACTTTTCGTGAAGACCATCTTGACTATAAGCAACTTGCTTGAGTTAGCCGCCAAACGATTCGTTGTGTTTTGGCTGGAGGCTTGAGAGCTAGTTTTCCTCTTTTTATCAACATTTTTAAATCATTCTATTTTCATTACTCACTTCCGTACTTGGCGTTGGTAGCGTAATTTTTTTATAAATAATAAGTTAATGCTTCTCATCGATCCCGCCTGATGGAAAGTGGTGATGATGTCTAAGATGTTGGACACACTAACTTAGTAAATGCCTATTCACTCTTCTCTTGAAGACTCCCACATCGTACTTAGGTGGGAACTCCGACGCAGGCAAGTTAAAGATATAGTTCTACAGAAGATACTGGATCCCATAAAGACGGAAGAAGGCAGCTCGAGGGTTCGGAATAATCGTGAAATTGAAGAGTTAACGATCATGATCAACATCATTGGTAGGATCATCGAGCCGTCGAGTTTCTTGGCAGTTTACTCAGCTACACATTCAAAAGAATGTGGCATGACTTACCCATTCTAATTTCAAGTTTATTACACCAAGTCTAACGATTTCGGACTTAGTGTTCGCTACCGTGGCCTCACGAGAAGCTACGCTGGAGCAATGAGCCGCCGTCAACAAATATTTCTCGTCGATAAGAGAAACTCCACATTGAAATTTCCAATTAGTATCCACTCCTCGCCAATCCAGTGCTCCTTATTTAGTATTAAATAATCTCATCAAAGGCGGCTATTTACATAAATTAACTTGATAGTCCAATCAATGGCTTGAACCAATTTATTCTAGGTAAAAAAAATCATTTTATGACTTTGTACTTAGTGATACGGTCGTAATTGTACTTTGTGAAATTGTAATTCATTATTGTATACAATAAAGAAAATTAATTGTTATTATTTCTTCAATCGGGAAATATACCCAATCCTGAGGATTACGTAATATTACCACTCTTGGCTTTGCATTTAGGGAAAACTGCAGGACCGTATATGAATGCACCACATCTCATGGAAGCTCCTTCTACTATCGCAAACTTTTATTTTTATAGTAAAGGTTCTAGTTATATGTTGGTTAGCGAATTGAACGTTGCTCTTCCAAACGGTACACATTTATAATTTTTCAAAGTTATGTGGGTACCTATTAAAAATTATTTATCACTTTGTTCGGTACAGGAAAACATCGTGAGGAAACTTGCACTCCTAAGAATTGCCATAAAGATTTCTTAGTTAAATAAAGTATAATAAAGTATATGCTAATTTGTTAGCAGATCCCAAGCGGTTTGTTAATTGTATTACTTGTTTCATACATTTTGTATGGCATAGGCGCAAATTGAGTATTCGAGTGGCCACGCTCGAGCAACAAGCTACGGAAGTCGCTTCTAGTGGCCGCATTTTGTTGCACACACACTTGGTCACAGCAGCTGACTTCTAGCCACTGCTGTCAGCTCTTGACGGAAATGAACGGAATTAAGTCAAAAATTGTGGCTAAGTAGCGATGAGTGGTGACAGCAACTAAGCTAATAGCGGTTGCGATTGGTGGCCGCGCCTAGTCGAACCAGTGGTTGCGTTTAGTGGCCGCGATTAGTGGCGCCACTATTAAAGAATCATGAAGACGCCATATAGTCCCTGGTGGTTGGTCAAGCTATTTTATAAGATAGATAATAACACCCAAATTTTTCTCTTACAAAAATTCTCGATAATTATTGAAATAAATACGCATACACTTAAAAGATAAGAATTTATTTCAATATTCCTATTTAATCTAAGGTTTATTAAAATATTTAAAAACACATGCTTTAATTCTAGAGCCGCAATACAAGGAAACACATAGAATTTCATAATCGTATTGTTAACCGTTGAGGAGTTCCCTTGTCTGGAGACATTGAAATAAATATATAAAGTGACTAACTGAAGCACTATGCAAAATTCCAGCTCCGCAATGTAAGATGTAGTGGGTTTTATTAAGCTTACAAGATATGACCCGTATTAAACAACAAATATACTAACATATATAAACATATACTGCATGTTATATAAAAGCTTGTAAAATATACACGTAATATTAAATGGCGTGCAGACGGATTGTACAAAATCTCACCACGTATCACCAGGTCTACAAAGTACTCACATGTCTTATGTGATTAATGGACAGCCCTAACACTCGAGACCCGAGAATAAATACGTATCTGTTAGGTAAATATTGTCTGCCCAGGATTCGAGCCCAAAACTCACTTTTCTTTCTCCAAGTCGTCATTTTTATTTATAAAAATCCAGTGTCACGATGTTCGTTTGTGCTAATCTATGAAACAGCTTAACAGAGTTGAATGCAATTTTGTAGGTTACTATTGTTACTTGTAACTTAAAAGATAGGATCGTTTTTATGCCGGGAAACGGCTTTACTCCCATAGAATAGCAGATTAAAATTCTCATTGCCTTCACAGTTCAGCTGGGACCGATATCCATGCGCGCATAAAATATCGACGCAAAAAACATATATCGTGAGTACCCGTAACACAGCATAATGTACATAGTCCACGATGATTCGAGTTTAAAATCATATATAGGTTAAAATTTTGTATGGCGACTCGGAAACCTCTAGACTGATTTAGATATCTTTGGGTACTATTGTACCATTATAGATATATACATATATATAATAGATATATAAAAAATCTCGGAGACTCCGTGGATTACTTGTTTTGTATCGATCACGAAGAACAACAAAAAGATTAAGCACACGGTTTTATAGTTATGAAATTGATGAAACATGAAATAACATAGTAAATAAAGAAAGAAACAGAATAAGGTGAAGTCATAGCAATTTCTTCTAGAATTATGAAGAAGAAAATTAAAAAATACCAAACTGACTAATTGCAACCTGGAACTGTCCCACTGGGGAGGTCGGGTCTCACAATGTGAAAATAGACTTATGCAGTAAAATTTAACACAATATTTATTCATTTAAAGGCAATTTCAACTTATCAATTTTGCTAATTGATATAATAAATTTAATATCATAATAATATAATGACAAATATAAAAATGTTATAATATTTGCCTAATAGAAAACACACTATAAGTTAATGTTATAATATTCTTCATAATGTATCTGGGACATAAACATATATTATAATATATAATTGTGTTATAGTTTTTTAATATTTCTAAGTTGTTGTGTTGTTAATATGAGACACTATAGACTCGATTAAATCCACTACAACAATGGGCTTAAGGAAAATCAGTATAAATATCAATCCGGTTTTATCATTTGTTACTCATAATTTTTATTATTGAGTCTTATCCATGATATTCCACAGCAGTGCGTTGTGGATAGAACAAGAGTAAGGCTGGTTTTAAATGGTGTTTATTTCAAAGTTACAAAGGAAACTGACTCTAATGTTATTGCACTGTTCTCGTCAAACTCGCGACACTATATTTACGGCGCGTCACATACTACTCGCGGCGCAACACTCGCGACACTGTACTTGCGGCACAACGAGGCACAATACTCGCGGTGCTGAACAATAAGGGTCGTATTGACTTCACTTTACTGCTCTTCTTCGGAAAGTGAACTGCCATATTTACACAAGGAATAATATGAGAGCCCTAATTTTTTACCAAAAATTCTACGAATTCCTTTATTAATATTCTTCTATCCTGCTCACACTTTTCTTATCTTATACTTTTCAGAATATTCCAGAGCTTCCATTTTGAAATTTATTCTATCTTACTCACACACTTTCTTGTATTTTCTTTTCTACTTAGTTCAGTATATTCCAGAAAGTCAGATTAGTTAGAAAGCAATTAACAGATTATTTTTGTGACATTTTTATTGCGAGAAAAAAGTTTGAATAATTGAAACTTGATAAAAACATAGGCTAATTTTTTTACGAAAATATGATTAAGGGTCGTCAAAGCAAAGGCAGTAAAAATTACTTTTTTCTCTCTCACTCTCTCTCAAAGTCACTGTCATTTGAAATGTTTCGCTGTTAGTGCGGTTTGACCTTTATTTATTTGGAATCAATCTGTATCATACCAGTTATGTACCTGTATCAGGCATCGTGGAAAACTGGTTTTAGTTTTAGGGTTTCGTAGCGAATTCCGAACCATTCCAATTTCAATATATCCATCCGTCTGTGCGTCTGAAATCTACTCGTTACAATGACAAGTTTGTATGGAAAAAATCTAGATCGAATTTACACAGAAGCCATATCTTTGGTACGAGAAGGACGGTTACGTGAGATTTAACATTACTTTTTCTCATGTATCACATTATGAGCGGTGTATTTGGATAATATTTTTAAGTATATTTTTAAAATCATTATAGGTCTGTTTCTCATTAATAAGTTTTTCAAGAAAAAATAAGTTTTAATGTTCTATTTTAAACTCAATAGCTGCTTCTAGAAATCTTGAAAAAATCTTAACAGTAGCACATAAAATTAATTTAGAAGAAAAATTTATACCTATTGGCTACACCGGTTAAAGATCTACTCCAAAAAAAAACCAAAAGAAATATTATTAGTAAAATACGTACAAATGTGAATATTTTGAATCTACCACTGCCGTGCTTTATTGATGAGAAGAAACAGCGAAAGAAACTTCTACACCTTTCCGAAACGGTGGTAGATTCAAAAATATTTTGACGTTCATAAGTGTATTTTTAATACCCACGTGAATATATGAATTTTGACTTTGACGTTACATGAAGGAACCCTATTGGGCGTGGACTGAGACGTTCTTAGCTAGTATATTTTTATTTACATCGTTTTTCCTTAAAGACGCTATAACATGCTTAAAATCAGTTGAGTTCAACAGTTTTTTACCACAAGAACGTATTATAACAACACAAAATTGTAACATTTATTTTTATAAAGATAAAGATATGAAAACTTTTATAACGACATTTTTATTGTGTTACACATCAGGTAAATATGCTTAATATTTTTCTACATAAATATTATGGTATTTTTTACGTAAATAACATAGATAAGGTGAAATAATTCTGTACCTACTTTAATTTAACTATAAGCTTTAGTTTCTAAGCTTATAAATTAATTGAATTAAAAATTAATCTCCTGTAAATTAAATGCTATAATACTAAATTAATTAAAAATAGAAATAAACAGATATAATAGAGTAAAATAGATAAAATTAATTATTTTTTAATTATTGTTATCCCTAATGCATTATTCCGTAATATCGACGACGGAATACAATAAGGGTGTAACTCCTAAGAGTAAAACAAAAGAGCTGCGCCCATATGGGCTGAATACAATAAGGGCGTATCAGCTAACCGTACAACAAAAGAGATACGCTCTTATTAGCTGAACACAATAAGGGCGTAACAGCTAAGAAAATAACAAGAGAGTTACGCCCTTATTGTTACAACATAATAAGAGCATAACTCTTCACAGTAACTAATCAGAGTTACGCCCTTATTGTTTTCGGTCGTTGATATATAATAAGAGCATAACTCTTCAGAGTTACTAAAAAGAGTTACGCCCTCATTGTTTTCCGTCGTTGATATACAATATGCCTAAACTTCTTTTTAGTTGCACTTTGTGATCGATACGAATCAAATAATTCACAGAGTCTTCGAGATATTGAGAAAAGTGGAGTTAAGCAGGTAAGTAATTCTATCGCGAATAATTCCGTACTATTATATTTGACAGGCCGGTTGGTCTAGTGGTTAGTGAACCTGACTACTACACCGGTGGTCGTGGGTTCGAATCCCACCCAGGT
>DWJZ01009410.1:0-10727 GCA_018249125.1 Asbolis capucinus
AACTTGAACTGCGTTTGGCGCGCAAATTGAAATCCAAAATGTCCGCGCGCTGCGATCGGAGGTAAAGGCACGTACTGATACTGCCGCACAGACTCCGCTATTGTGGGTCACCGCCTACGGCCTGCAATGAGATCATAAAGCTGTTTCGAACATAATTTACACTTAAACGTAACAGTGCACTTCAACACAGCCTTTGCATGCTAAATAGATGCCTTACACTGTTAATTGGTGCTTGGCGTAATGGCAGTAGCGGCCAGCACAACAGCAAATCAATAGTAAACAATATTGACAGATAATAAAAAGCATTTCTGGAATCTTTTTAAATGAAACTTTACAGATCAGTCTGGCCCAAAACCCATAAAAATTATTTGTTATGTCGGTAACACATTTATAACTTTAAAAAGTCTCGGCTCGTACATTATTTTGTACTGATATACATAGAACCCTGGTTATTTCCATTAATCTATAATAATAATAAAACCGCAAAGGGCTAAGTTTTGAACATTGTATTTTTTGAACATTTTGATGCAGGAAGGCTTCGTTATCGATATAGACACCAAAACATTTTTTTGGAATTATTGTCTGTCTGTCTATTCGAACTTCACGCAAAAACCATTGTATAGATTTAGACGAAACTCGGTATAGTCGTAGTTTAAAACTCGAGAATCGTCATAGGATACGTTTTATCCCAGGACATGGCTTAATTCCAGCAAGATAACAAGTTTAAATTTGAATGGCAACTTCGAAACCAATAGTCCAATTTAGATGAAACTGAGCATATGTGTAGCTTATGTACGGACAATAGTTCTAGGATACTTTTTATCCCAGAAAACTGCTTTTTTTCCCAAGGACAATAGGTTAAAATTAGTATTGCAACTCTAAATCACCCGACAACTCTTCTTCCGAAGCAAAGCGTGGGCAATTTCTAGTTGTTAATAAGTTTCGATGTTTGGAACTTAATCACACTTATTTGAAGTCAAGTAGGTACCTCGGGACCTATATCGCACCGACGTGACCGTGAGAAGATGACTTCATTTTTGTTCATAAAACGATGAGTGACCTAACTGTATGTGGCAGCTATATTACATATTTAGAACTTAGCTAATCAAAACATCCTTTTACTTCATTATTTTATGGAAAATTTACTTAATTAAGTAGGTATATTATCTAGAGCATACTCCATGGACCACACTACTCCAATGCAGAAAGTTGTTTTAAGTATACCTACGCTAAAACTTGTGACTCCGTCTCGATTCATTAACGTTTATGGTTTACGTTTAGAATTAACTAAACTAAAATTGACAGTACGACGACCGGAGAAGGCAACACTATAGTTAAGATATTGAACAACTCGACCTTCAGTCATTTCTATATTACCTGATCGAGCGCAAGCGCGCATTGTTCGATTCTTGATTATAAATATTATCTATCAACAAATATTAAACCAGTAATTTTGCAACCAATTAAATAATAACACTAACCTAAAAAAGCCTCATTGAGCAAGTCTTCGGCAAGCAATTCATTCCTGAATTCCTAGGAAGTTCTGTTTATTTTCGTAAAATGATCATGCATTCCAGTGAATCGTTTGCAATTTGATTAAAACGTTATCATTCACAGTTTCGATGTCTTCAAAGAAAACACAAAATGCTATCTACAGTGCAGGCTGGGCTCAACAATTTTTTTATAGCCGTACAAATAGCTGAATAATAAATTAAACCATGTTCTAACAGTCCTGCTGTGGTGATATCCTAGTCACTAGGCTCCGAACCGTCATGACGTGGTGATTAACAAGTTATTTTAAACGATATTATCAATTGTTATCATTAACTCTGACGACGAAAACCCTCCACAAAAAATTTCGTAGTGTCAAAGCTACCACATGAAAACTTGGAATACAATAAGGTGCGAAACTTGATTATGGTAAAATAAGTTTATTTCATCAGACACCAGAAGGTAACATTACGATTGTAGTCTAACAGTGGATTTATAAAAACCTGCCTGCAAAGATAATAAATAAAGAAAAGTAACATAACAATGTCTCAATTCGGACTAATAACAATTTAAATCAAACATACATATGTAATCAGAAATAAACAGTTGACGATAACGTAACGCCATCTAGCGGCGGGGTGTGTGTAGCTAGGCGGCGTCGTTGTCGTCCGACGAGCCAGCCAGCGGACCCAGCGGCATGTACTCGAACAGCACCGCCTTCCGCTCGAAGCCGCAGCGGAACAGGTTCCAGGCTCGGTCCTCAGGGGTATCTCCAGTTTGATCGGCGCATTTCTCAAAAATCTACACAATAATTGGTTCACTTTATTCTTAATATAATATATAACGTAAAATATGGATTAAACTAGTTGTGATTTCATAACGTTACTCCGCATAAAACTTTATATGAAACTATGGAAGCTTAAGTAATAAATTAGGGAAGACTTCAATCAACTCAGGTTACCCCAGACGTCTATACATACATATATATAATATGTCTGTGATGGTCACACATTCCAAGACAATATATTGCTCTTTAATCCAAAGGCTTTATTAGGTATAATAATGAATGCTTGACAAAACTGATATTAATTATTGATATTATTATTGGGCGCATTAGTTTATTAAATTAACTCTTTTCTTAAAGACTTGCGTAATATGCTTAGGCGGGAAGATGATGATGACAACAAGGGATTCCCGTGCGGTTCGCAAACAAACCTTAGTAGTGTTTTTCCCATCGCGACTGTTCCCCAGTTTGGCCAAGAGCGCGGTCTTCTGCAGCTTGCCGTCCTTTGCTATCACCTTGCATTTGACAAGGACGCAGTAGACGTGGCGGCGCAGTGCGGGGTCGTCCACCAGCTGCCCCTGCAGCAGCGACTCCACCACGCCGGGATCGACCTGGGACTCAGCGAGGCAGTCCCCGGAGTGCGCGCGGAACATCGCCTTCTCCTTCTTGCCCAGAGTCTGATGGGTAATGTTTGCTTTTTACTGACACATTTTTTGCGGATGTTAAATGCTTGAGTTGCATAAATCTTCTGTGCAACCCATAGTTCTCCCACTGCTCTACATACAATACTTACCAAGTACCTACGTATTGGTGCGTGCGTACTTGCATGTGGCAACTTTTAGGTAACTCTTAGAAGTGAAAGTTTCCTCTCGATATTTTCTTTCAGCAAAGCAAGAGTTAAGTAGCTCAAAAATGAGAGCTAAATCTCCACCCATGAATTCAAATCCAAAGACATTGCAGTGCCTACTCCATTGTGAAGTGCTAAAGGTATATCAAATACTTAACTAAGTAGCAGTGATGAACTGTCAATTAAAAAGTGTGACATATAGAGAAGAAGTAGAGGAATTGACATACATATATTAATCAGGTACTAGCTGACATTTCATGGCATTTATCTCTGTGGCTCAATACATCAATAAAATCCTAATAAAAAATTATTTATGTACCTAATATATTAACTAGCTTCTTATTTGTTTCGTAAAAACACTTTGTTCACGCTATTCATGTAAGTTAAATTCTATTAATATTTAATCGGTAAAATAATTATGTAGAAATTGTACACTTACTACGCAGTCCTTGCATTCAGCGTTCGCCTGCAAACTGGAGTAACTCGCTAACATAGCCAGAACCAGCGGATAAATCATCTTGAATTCCTTGTTAGTATCCCGTCGGTGAAGCCGAGCCCTGTCAGATGTCCGTCGGTGTACGGAGGAGGGTGTCAGTAAGAGTCCCGGCGACACACACAGCGGCAAGTGAAGCAGCACATGAGCCAGCGGCAGCCACAGCAGCGCGTACAGTGGCACTCGCGCGCGCATCGCTTCAAACCACGATTTATACGAGCGCGCATCCTAACTCATGTGCGTCTCGTACCACGGTCCACACTTTAAATTACTCCAAATTTCTGTAATATAATTATAACTTACTCTTGAAAATAACGAGCGGATTTGTTTTATACTTTTATGGCGTTATTACGGCTGACTACCTACAGCACTCTCGAGCTATCTCGAGCAGCACGGTTCGAGATAAATTTTTACACCGAGGGTTTATCAAATGTGGGGTTTCGACAAGGATCCGTATTGGGACCTCTTCTATGAAACCTTGCATATGATGCGGTCCTTCGAATTAGACTCCCCTGCGGTGTTGGTGTGATTTGCTACGCGGATGATGCTATGGTACTAGCCGAGGGGAGACCTTTGAGAGGACGGCAAGGCTTGCCGACGGCTAGGCGCGGCTTGTGTTGTTGTCGAAACTTGTACTGGGCTGGTAGCGCCCTCTAAAACGGAGGCACTATGGTTCCATAAACTACCTAAGAGAATGGAACCATCTTTGTACACTCGGTGCAAATTCGATCTGGAATGTTTAATCACGAACCGGTGCCTAGCAACCTGCGACAAACAGGAGAATTAAACGTTTTATCTGTTTTCAACTCTTTTGTACGATTATATTTTTAAAAACTTTTACTTGTAAATCATGCTATTTGTTTGGTAACAAATGCATAATGTGTATTAAAACGAAAATCAATAAATGATACAAGTATAAAACATAATACTTCAATAGGTTGAAAGGTTGTTAACTCCTTCATAAAATTTAGGATATCACAGTATGCATTTGTGAATTACGTCGCGTGTTGTAATATTTTTGTGAGTGGTACTACTATATTTATTTATAGTTTGTACTTGTTATTTGATCAATACTTAGTTCAATAACTTATTGTCAAGAATATAATGAGCACCTGCATACATAGTTTAGTGGGAAAAAACGTCATTTATTTATTAACCTCATTTAAAAAATATTTTCATGGTTTGTTTACATTTATTCCGAATCGAAGTTGCACCAGGTCGTGGATGGCATTGACGTCCAGGTGGCTCGGTATCATTAATACCTCGGACTCACCCTGGACTAGCTCACTGGGGCTTTGGAGAGCACTTTGAGCGGCTGGTCCGCCGAATAGAGAAGGTACTTTCGCAGGGGAGGCATCGGTGTGTTCACATGAGATCCCGGAGCCTCCCCATATGCGTCGGACGGCTACTCAGGAGGTTTTAGAGGGTCGAGGTCCCACATAACTTAGTGAACCTGAATACAACGCGGACGCTCGTGGGTTCGATTCCCACCCAGGGCAAACTTTTCTGTGATAAACAGGAATATTTGTTCTGTATGTCTGGGCGTAAAATATCAATATTTAAAAATATATGTGTAGATTTATCCATTGTCTGATCACCATAGTACACGCTAACGCTTAGCTTGGGGTCAGATGGCCGTGTGTGAGTTTGCCAAAGATATTTATTATTATAATTATACCCGAAACCCTTAGGATTGAGTTCCTTGTAAAGATTTCCCTCCGGCAACAAAAAAACAGGTCTCAGGGTAAATTATGACGACTCTATCCACAATGAAGCAGCGTGCTGGAGATGCTTTAAGAACCCTTCATCATGAGATACGACTCATGCGGTACTCCACCCGGCATACATAAATACATTGACGACAGAGTACACTTATAATATTTTTGAACGCCCATGAGATCTCCACCACATAACATATTAAGTATTAAAGGAAAACAATTATTAGTAGAATAATGGAGATGTCAGATCGTGGTAGGGGCCAGTAACATGACCGGCGAGCAGTGGCCAGTGTTTGGTAAACACGGCGCCGCTCACATCGCTCGCCAGCCACAACAACGCCGTCCGTCCCGCGCCGCCACACTCACCACTCAAATATTCACACCCCACCACTGTTTACAATACGGTATGAGACACGCATTCTCCAATGGCTGAATAAACGTGGCCATTGAATATCAATTACTAGCACGACTTCATTACGCTTTGAAAATGGTTTCAGAGCCAGTTGACCTTCTCCGCCCCGTTCTTTAGTCATCCTTCCTCCCATTTTTCTTCTGTTACCCATTCTGATTCAGTCGGCATGTCTAGGCAGTTAGTGTCATTATTAATTCCGGTTGATTCAGCGTTATTGCTTCCTTTCTTTATCTACTCCGCGCGTTTCCGTCTTTCACTTCCTTCCCACCAGGCGACGCGTTAGTGATAGCAGTCCTAATGTCCAATTTATTGTCTATGGGCGGCGGTCGATGTTTGCTATCATTATACGTTCATGCGTGATACGATACGTGGCCGGATGGAGGACTCAGCCGACTAAACTGACACTAATAGTTTTACTTTGTAATCACTTTTACACATTTTTAAACGTAAAACAAAGCAACTTTCACTTTGGTAATCAGTATATAAAATGATAAAAACTTTTCGCTCTAAAATTACATAATTATAGCAACTTATACTAAACATATCAAAATATACGTACCCATTGAAAAAAATATAACTTAGGTATTTTGTATACAACTAGCAATTTATTCAAAGAATTTCAGCAGGTTTAGGGAGATGTATCATTTCTGAAACAAAAGTAAAATACTAAACGGCTGAGGAAACATCGGTTCCCACCGCAGGGTGATGTCCTCTTTTATTTACACACACTAAAGTATAGGCTGTTAAGTTTGTACCGCCCTTAGATATGGGCTTATGTCTGGACATTGGGCAATTACTTACTACTTGGATGTGGCAAACTGAGTGTGTTACTGTATCATTTTGCAGAACCTATAAATGTACAAATAGCAAGGAAGGCAACGGCAGAATGTCTGGCAGACTTATACCCGTGTATCTGTAAGACATCTCCGACTGACGTCTGTTTATTTGTTCTATCAGGTAGCAAACAAAAATCTGCACACAAATAAGCCGACCTTGGCTCAACCCTTCTTAGCCTGTTAGTAAATCCGTCAGTCCGCCGCTGTCGTGGGCTCATCTCTATAGTTATATAACTGAGGGATTTGTGTTCATGGGAATGTATGTTGGAACACTTTTATCCTTAGAGATACCTGAGTATATAGTGGGGAATCCAATAACTTTACCAGTGCGGTGGACAATTTCCGGTAGATTCACGTCTTATGAGGGTACCAAATCCCAATAAAAGTATTGATCGGTCTTGATGTTGTTATACTGTAGATCGAGGTACCTATTCAAAGCTCTAGCGCCACAACCTCAAGATATTTCTTGTAAGACTCCTTAAGGTGGGGTCCTTGCTATGAACCACGGAATATAATAAAATATAGTTACGGTGGAATTGGTGTGTATGTCGGTGGAGGCGTAAGTTGGTATCGGTGCATGCAGACGGTGGCGGGGGCGGGGCGGCGGCGCGGGGAGCAGACGCGCTGCAGCACGCAGGGGGACGCGCCCAGCGCCAGCAGCGCCGTCAGCGCCAGCTGCACCAGCATCACACCTGCACATCACCACGCTCTTCTAGGCCATGAGACCAAGCAAGGAATTGCACAACAAGTGCTTGCGGCTTGTTTATCGATATTTGACTGGTACCTAAAGTTTAGTTCTTTTTACATTTAAATATAGAATAGCAACCATTTCCCATACCTTCAATGTCTTACTGCCGGAAGGTAGCGTAAGGAAAGCGGTGACTCACCAAAGAACATCAATATTATCAGATGTGAGTAGATTAGACTATGTAAATACATTGCGACGACTCTTGCTCTGCCAATTAGAAAAGTGCGGGAATATTGTTTGTTACTCGTTGTAACAAACAATATTAAGACTGATGTTGATCACAACCGAAACGGGGTTAGGCACGATCTGAGCAAGTCATTTTTAATAGCTAAAACAGATAAACGAGCAGACAGGTCACCTGATGGTGAGTGACCACCGCACAGTGGTTTCCGACTCCTAAAATCGGACACGCCCATTTTCTATCATAACAACACAAAGTAAATACCAACAGCGGAAGTAAAACTCCCATCATTAGACTGGTTCCGGAGAAAATGTAAGTAAAAAGTTCGTGTCCCGAAAACTATAATTTATTTTCTAAATTAATTGCCTTTCTAAGCAAAGCAAATTAGTTTATTTGTTCATATTTGATGGAGCTAAAATCAACCCTTTTATGATTCATTTAGAATTCGGTCGAATTTGTAGTTCCCTAGAAAATCCAGATTTGGTGATTTCAGTTTTCATTTTTTTTAGATTTGTTTACCGATATTAGGAGCAGGAAATTACTTTAAACTATAAAGACGACTGAACACTACTACCACGAATAAAATAACTTTAAAATATTGAATAATTTGGAAAATACAATAAAAACAAATTTACAGGAAATTTAAATTTTACGGGACAAAAATTTTTTTATTGTAAATTGCCAATATTATTGAGTAGAGAGATTCTGCAACTCCTTCTGTACAATTTTTGTCAATAAAAAAAGTGTGATGTAAAGTTCCAGAACTTTTTTCTTTTCTCGCTGTTGGTACAGAATGCTTTGTTATTATGATAAAAATAATGGGTGTCCAATTTTAGGGATAAAAAAAACACTGTGCACCGCCACCCTTGGATATTAGCAACACGCGCTTTTTAAAGGAGATGTAATATTGTGAGGGAACATTCAACAGGAAACGATGTAAAATCTAACAGTAGTCGAACGCCAGGTGTCCAGATGGTGTTCGTGGAACGCTGTTTTGCATCGAGATGTACGATGAAGAATATTAATCGGGTATCGCGGTAATCGCGGGTATTAAATCAAACAGCTCTTCAGAATATTCCCTATTACAAAACAATTATAGAAACCCCCCACCATAAACAATCCATGTTGTGTCGAGAAATATCGAGTTGCTCGGGGGTCACTGGCAGTCTCACCTCTAGACTACTAACATGTCTACAAGTGTACCATCGGAATTATCAGTGGCTCAGAGACCAGCTTCTACAAAATGTATTCAGCTGGCTGCACGAGAAAATAATTAGATAAAGGCGACTCCTTACATTCTCTCACCCCAACAGAGAAAAGTGCTTACCATCGACCACTGGTTGTTTACTTCTCAAAGAGGGCGTTCTGGAAGTGTATGAATTCAAAATAGCTGTTAACGTTGATGGAATTTGCTAGCCACAACATGTTCGGTACAAATACAAAGAATCTAAACACATACAAGCACGTTCATCGCGGAGCCGTCACGATGATTACTCTTACGTCAAATTTTGTTTTAACTTCAGCCGCTGGATGACTGCTCCATGGATCTGGCCTGTAGTGTTCACCGAAGATTGGTTGGTGGGCGAGGGAGATTCTCAAAAATATCTTGTCTATCTATGCACAGACTACGATCATATGTATATACATTTATAATTAGTTATAAATTTTTACACGTTGGGTTACATTGTCGAAATTTTCACGCGGATCCCTATTTTTTTCGTATTAAATATAGCCTAAATTCATCAGGAATAATGTAGGATTCTAATAGTAAAAGTTTGTTTTAAATCGGTCCAGTAATTTGGGAGCCTGTTCAATTCAAACAAACAAACAATCAAATATTTCCTGTTTATAATATTAGTATAGACATATTATATAAAAGTTCTATTTCTACGATGTGGGGACACCGCCGTTGTCATCCCCCTCTCTAAACCGTACCTGTTATTTATTTTAACTAGCATGTCTTCCTGAACACCAAGTAATTATCGCCTGAGAAAAATTAAGTATATCTTTCGGCCTGCATTTACTCTCAACTTGCTGGCGCGTTCAGAGACAATTAATTTTTTTTTATCGTCTTAATAGTCCAGTAAATTTGATTGCACCTCGGAATGCAGCAGTTTTGAAGACCTTTTAAAGACAACACATTTATTTTTCTACATAAAATCGTCTTTGCATATTAAGATTACCAGGAAGAATTTCATCGGTAATAGACCTTATATATTATAATTTTCGATATTCGAAAAGATTGAAGTATTATTAAATAAAAATATTTTTCCAAATTGGTGCACGCTTCCACCATAAAAAAAATATTGATCCTAAAGTCACTGTATCTCTCGCACTCTTTAAAACATCACAGTTTGAACCATAGACAACCCTGTGAATGGTCCTTTTTGATCAGGCTACCTAATACTGTGAGATAGGTAACGAATTAAACATTCATTTAAAAAAAATGTCATAGTGATAGATTAAAGTCGGGAATAACACATAGGCTACATTTTAAAAACCAATATTTTCTGAAACTAGTAATTTCTAAGCCTCGCGCAGGCCAAGTCAAGTCAAGTTGCCAGCCTCTCGGTATTCTATAGGATACACTTGGGAGATTGTGCACAGGGATTACATGATTAAATTCCCCCATCTCCATTCCACCACCGAACGAGTCAACGCACGGCTGGTATCCATGCCTTCGTCGTAAACATCCCGTCAGTACGAACGCGCTGGCTGGACTGGAACTAGTTGCCGCGTCAGTGTTCCCGTTCGATTACAATGTAAATATCTTCAAGTCAAGAGTGAATAGGCTTCTACTAAGTTAATGCCCTTTCCATCGAGGACTTCATCGCCACTTACCATCCGATGGGATCGTAGTCAACCGACTGCTTATATAAGGTAAATGAAGTTACAAAATTCTATGTATAATATTCTCTTCAATTATGAAGATGGCAGGATCGCCCCCGTGGATTTTGGTTAGTGTACCTACGTATCTATTTTGAAAAGTGATATTAGGAATACTCTTACGCGTTAATCCAGAAAAAATAGGTCCAGGCGCAGAGTAGCGAGCCTCTCGGTTTTCTATAGTACATATACACTCTGGAGTGTGCGCAGGACTTGTTCGACGTTATACCTTCGTCCCCCGTCCTCCACCGAACAACCGGCGTACGGCAGATATCCTTCCTTATGTCGTGAACATCCCGCCGGTCCGAGCGACGCAGTTTTCTTCGTCTTT
>DWJZ01009411.1:0-10726 GCA_018249125.1 Asbolis capucinus
TTCGTCATTTTTAAAGACAGGACTGCGAAACTTGGTATTAATACATATAATAGGAAACAAAAAGACATAGGCCATTTTTCATCGTGCGAAAAGGGGCTGAAGCGGTTAAAAGAAGGGATGAACATTGTATAGAAGATCCTCATCATCACTGTTTACAGGCAGACATGTGAAACTTATTACACCTCTACTTCTTCGTCAGGGGTTACAAATGCTATGGCGCGCATGCAAATACGGCGCGCCGCGGCCTTCATTCCAAGCGTCATTATTATTGTGATTACAATAATGTAATATACAAAGCTAATAATATAATATAATAAATATTATGAACCGATGAACGCTCGGGCACTAGGGTGGAGGGTGCGCTGATGGCGGAGGGGGGACCACCACTCACCACCAAAACCACGTGGACGAAGTTGCTGGCAAAAGCTAATAATATATATATCTGCCTCACGCGTACACGTCAATAATGAACTGGTCCTGAAGAAAAAGGACAAAATATATCACTCATTCAATTCAAATAGTAACACTTCGTGTATATTGCCGAAGCTCCGTCTTGAAGCAGTGTACATAATTTTAGATTTACAGCCGCATTCAGCAGGATAACGTGTATCGATAATTTACTCACGCGTACATAGTATTGAAAAAAGGTATCGTTGGCACTCATAAAAGTATCGAATCAAAAGTTTCAAAATGTTGAGATATCGTAAGGTACCTTGAGGTATTGATAACCATACTTATCGTATCCATACTTCTGTCTTACCAAATTTGTATTAAAAAAAACCGTCGTATTACGATTTGCCTTAGATATAACACATTGTTCTTTGATATAATTTATCGATACAATACAACAATTCTGTGGGCGAAGTCGGCGCCATTTTAGATAGACCTTTTGTCTTCAGATGTTATTAAATTTTTTTTAATATCCCCTCTCTTTTCTTATATCAATGGAGTTGACAGTCTTACAAGTCAAAGACATTGAGTGAGTGACATTAGTGAAAGCGTGACTATAGCTTAGTTTTCTCTGTGTACGCTACAGCTCTAAACCTAATTATATTGGTAAATTGGTAATAAAGAATTTCCCCAGCGGTCTTGACTATGATCCCACCTACAATTTTTTTTTGCCACGATGAAGGAAAACATCGTAAGGAAACCTGCACTACTTAGAGTTCTCCATAAAGTTCTCAAAGGTGTGTAAGATACAGGACCTAAGGTAACACGTTTGAGGGCCTAAGGAGAGAGAAGGAGAGGAAGGAGATCATTGACACTATTTATCAGAGCTTCTTATTAGTGTAAAACGCACAGTAACGTCAAAGACAGTAAATTAATGATACTGGCATTAAGGGGAAATATTAGGCACTGAGCGTAATCAGGGTTATTTTTAGAGCATTGTCCGTACTTAACAGTAATGAATATAAATAACGAATGATACCATATTGCTTATTTATCGAGTACAAGCAGACCTTGATCGCAATACATCAATGTATGTTATTTTTCAAGTCAACATCAATGTCCTTATTAAAATAAAGTACCTACCGTTCTCCGCCAGATGTGGTGCAATAATGCCTAGACCTGCTCAGTTATGAATATGAGGAAGGACTCGTGGTTAGTAGCAGCATGTTTTGCTAGAATTGCCTCCCTACCTTGGCATAATTTTTTTGTCGGTACTGAGGAAGTATTTACAATATAGTGTTTCATATACATATGTACCTACTTATTAGAGGGGTATAGAAAGATATGATATTTTAAGCAGTAATAATGCTGCGTTAAAAGATGCTGGTAGTAAGGTAGGAAACAAACCTCTCATTTGGCAGCATTTGCGTAAAGGTTATTATCATTATCGACATGTTATTATTATCAAGATACCTTCTTAGATAGTTCAAGATCAAGTTAGCTTTTCGCATTGAAAAATTGGGGCGGCTTTATTGGGTTCTTCGCTGGCCGACCACGGTGTCATAAGAGGCGACAGAAGTCAACTGCTCGGTGGTAGGTTTATTATGTTTTTATTACGCATATCGGCCTGGCTACCTCTTGCAGCAAAACGATTCGTCGTGTTCCGGCCGGGGGCTTGAGAGGCAGGTCTCCTCCTTTTCTTCCTAACCTTCAGTCATTCTTATTTCCATTCTTCTTCTGTCACCCGCCCTGAAGCGGTATTTATGGGTGTGTCTGGAGTCAGTTAGGGGTCATTATTCATTCCGGTTACTTCAGTGATGTACTGCTACTCTTTTTTCTTTGTTGTCCCGCACATCTAACAATTCCTTCCTAGCCGGCAACGCGTTAGGCACCTCAGCCTGGTGTTGCTAAGGTCCACGGACGGTGATAATAACTTATCATCAGCTGCTTGCATCATCTGCTTATAGCAAAAAAAATACTGTAGGCAACTCGACGTAGTACCTATTCAGGAAAGGGCCTAAGCGCTTTCTTTCTTTCTTGACTTGCAACGATGTGGATGATGCCTTTTGTGTTACGATGTCAAGATCAGTTAACCTCGAAAGGCGTTAACCACTGAAGAACAATCACTAGAAAGAAAATAATTCATTTAATTATCATTACCGTCGTAACCAATGTTTCACTGCTAGGGACGGACTGCTTGCACGGACGCAAACTCTCTCAAATGAATGGTCATAATTCAGGGCGGCAAAAGGTGAATTGGATGACATCTTTGAGAACCTTATTGGAACGTTTTGATGTACTGGTTTCCTCACGTCTTCTTGTTTTCCGAAGTTAGTAATAGTTCGATTTCTAATTTAAAAAAAAAAAAAGTCCTTACAGGATTTCAATTCACCAACATTCGAAAGGCAGAACTTCTATACATGATGGGTATATTTTTTTACGGAGTACCTACAAATAAAAACAATCTACCATTTTTTTTAAATCTTGTCGTAAGGTTTGTGAGTTTTTAAAATAATCAATGTCATTATATAATGGAGAATTAATTTTTAGGGCTAATTATCTGCGCTAGATAACACCACATTAGATACTATCAAGTCCATAAAAACTGATTACGCACTAGGTTTTACGGCTGTCGTGGCATGTATGACATTAGATAGACATAAAGCTGAGATAAGTGTTGTTCGGGAGGTCTCAGAATAGGGGTCAGAAACATTTTTAGTCAAATAAGATAATTCCCGTATCTGTTGTGTACGTTACTGTTAATAACCTAAATAAACTAGTAAACATTAGCTCAGTTTCGACTTTTCGAGAATTATCTGGTAAAATCTTCTCTTTTCTCACAAGGTAGGGGTTCCAGGGATCTTGAACTCAAATCAATTTCCAATAGTCGTAGTACAAGCTGGTGAATAACGAGTAGTTACTTCTATTGGAGTTTTCCAAGCTCTTTGACCCTTATTTGAACTGTTTGGAGTCTATACATACCTCTGCAAAATAAATTAATCTGGGAAATTTACACTTCTTTTTAAGTGCAGTACCTGTAGTATTCTCTAAAATTATACGATACGTAAAGTACGTAAAATTTGTAAAAATCTTACTTAGATTTCCCGCATACCTATTGGCTATGCTTGGCACCTCTGACAAAGGTTAACTGTTACTTTAATATTGCCATTATATAGTTATAATTATTTATTGTCATGGAAAGGGTATTCTTCATTAAGTAGCAATAAATACCTATAATCAAAACACATCATATACATACATGTATATACCTCATGTACCTATAACACATTAATAATAATAAAATATAGCTATATCTCAGTCGCTAATAACAACAACAAAGACCGAAGAACGAACGAGAAGTGTTAAAAATCAAAGAAACACAATAAACCTGTTAATTTTTTTTCGATCTACCTGCAAGTTGAATGGGAAGGTGGAACGTGAATCAACGCACGTCAATGTCTGTCCCTTTTTGTCTAACAAAAGGGAGTAACTAGCTATACAGTATGGAAGTTATTTAGTATCGACCTCACTAGCTCGCGACTTGATAAAAGTGGTTGATGTTATTTACTTTCGTATAGTCGAGCATCCAGCGGCGGACAGAGTGCACGATTGAACACGCTTAAGCTAGTGCGATAAAATTTGTGTCCAGTATTTTAGAAATGGAGTTAAACTTCATAACAACTTTGATCAAACATGATGTGAACCATAATGTGAAACAGTGCTTCAAGACTAAGAGGCCTTTCAGTAAGTTTTGATTTTTATTGTTAGGCAAATATTTTTGCCACTTAGTTGTAAGTACCGGGTTTAAATGTAATTTTCTTTCGCTACACATAGCTATTATTTATATACTGTGTAGTTAAGTGGTGTGTTTGTTAAACATTTTTTTTTTACATTTGCAATAATGGCCAGAGCTGACACCCTTGCCTATTAAAATTTTGTCTGAGTTGGCTTAAAATATGTAGTTATAAATTGAAATCACGCTTTCACTTTATCATTTACGTATTATTTAAATTAGTACCTTAAATCTCTTGTACTCAGAGTACTTACAATAGAGTTGATGATAATTATTTTCTGGAAGAATCGTACAATTTCCATTCAACGACATGTTTTCCATTCAGTCGATCTATATTTATTAAATGTGAGGAGGATTTTAATGAATTAATGAAAAAAAAATTTTCCAATGTCCTCTTTATAAAAAAAAAGCTGCTTACTGTATCTTTGGTTAGTTAGTATGAAGTAAGTACGTAAGCTACTAATAACTTAACTAGTTTGTTTACTAAAGATTAGTGTATGATAATACGTTTAGACGTCACTTAAATTAATTACAATCGATATAATATTGTACATATAGTATTCTAGTGTTGAATGAGCACGTGTTCCGACTGAACTTATAGATAAAGCTAGGGTCAATGAGCTATTTGGAAGAGAGCTTTAGAAACGATCGTAAAATGGAATATTTGTTGAATATTAGGTAGGTGGTGTCATTTGCAGGATATTTATAGGTTAACTATTTGTTTTATTACACAGTTCTTACCAAGGTATAAGGTATTTCGAAGGTATTATTGAAACTAACCGTGGGATGTCTTTAAGTTTAAAGGCCGAGGGAAACAAATCACGCACCTTCATAAATTCTCTGGATATCTCTCTTTCTCTTTATTCACCTCAGATCTGTCTCTCTTTATTGCTCTCATGATCTTACGCTTTTTTACAGTTATTTATCAAAAGACCTTGAATTTTCGTAACGTTACATTATCCAAGTTATTCATCCCTTCATCGTTCTTCTACATAGGTTTTGCTTGGGTTCGAACTCTGCGACCAACTTTAATTTCCAGCTACGCGACTTATGTGCCTCCTATTAGAAATTAATTTTCCTTTGCTTTGGTGAATTTTTGTAATGTTTTCAATGATGAACCATACCATCTAGAGCCTAGGGAATAGCCAGTTGACGCTTAGTTCATATTAACCAAAATCCCTCGAATTAGGATCTTTAGATCTTAGGACCTAAGTGGTGGTGGTAAGGTTCTGCTGTATCTGAACTCAATGTTTTTCAATATACAATTGACAAGTTTGTATGTAAAAAAATCCAGATGGAATTCGCACCGAGTATAGCTACCATATGTATACCACATTATCACTGCAATTTATAAGGTAAATGCATTCATATCATTAAAAGCTTTTTACGGTTAATCTTTCTATTTAATAAATATTATTGTTACGAGTTCGTTGAACTATAACTGTAGTAAAATACAGATTGTATGCACAATCAATGAGTACTAAAACTAGGATTCATTATTTGCGCGCTATCAATTCACGTTAATTGCTTTATAATTTATGCGTATAATATTCGGAAGTCAACAGCATTCGTGACCATTAGCTGCGAAAAAGGACAAAGGCACGGATTTAAAATTAGCGCAATGCATAAACAATATTAGTAGCACTGTTATTTGGTATTTACTGTTTATTATTAGTTATTGATCGGTCCATTGTCCCGATACTCATTTCTAACTATTGTGACTTTGTCTGCGCGGGATTTACGAAAAAGTTCACTTCGTGGATTTTACCGTAACATCTATTTTGTAATTCTAAAATAATAGTAGCCTAGTTACTTCACATTATATCGGAATTCCGTCAGTGAAAGTCCCATCAATATCGGTCCACCTGTTCCAGAGATTAGTCGAAACAAACAGACAGACACAATTTTTATTTTTTTTATTTTGGTATATATGCACCGTGTATGTATCTACATATGAATTTGGTAATAAACGATTATATTTTAATATTACAGACACTTACTTATTGATATGCATAGATTAATTGAAAATTTATTAAAGGACGAGTAAGTAGGAAGGTAGGATAAGTATCAATGTACCTAGTAACTTAGCACAATGCTCAGAGAAGTGAACAGCGCTTCACGTGTGGGTTTTAAGATGAACATAAACTAGACGAAAATCATGCCGAATGTCCATGTAACACCCGAACTGGTTGTGGTTGACAGTGCTTCTCACGAAGTTGTAGATTAATATATTCGAGAAAGAAGTCACTCGTCCCAACTTGAATAGGCTGCCTTTAGGAAATTGTGTCAAATCATCATCCAAAACACCTCAGCGCTTGTAGACGATTTTCGTGTAGTATGTGTTGTCATTACATTCAGATTGGAAAGGTTGAACTTGTCTGGAGCATGACCTGATGCACAAGTTCAAGGTCGCTTGAGGAAACTATGGAACAGACTGTGCTCGGTATTTCTCTTCAAGATCAAATCAAGAATGAAGAGATCCCCTGGTCGAAGAAGTTTAACTGACATAGCTCACAGAGTTAGCGAGCTGAAGTCGCAAAGGGCTTGCTATTTGGTCAACCGATAACTGATTCGAAATAAAGATCTTCAAAATACGCCCACGTCTCGAAAAACGGAGCACACATAACCTTTTAACTGATTCAAAAGGCTCAGGACCGATCAGAGTTGCGTAAATTAGCGTAAAGGTGCATCCTCCTTCGAACTACATATTTCACGCGAACGAAGTTACGGGCAAAGGCTCAGTCAAATTCAAAATTCTCTTAAAAAGTTTTGGTATTAAAATTATATCGATTGTACAAATGGTTGATGAGTTGAGATGAGTTTATAATTAAATCTCTCTTGTTACAGTCACTAGAAAAGAGGAAGTAATGGCAATTAAAAGTAAATTCCCCACTAAAATACCGGTAAGTCACCTTTTTTCCAACTTAAGATTCAATCTTAATTAATTATTGTTACCTACCTTATCTTGGTAAACATGTAAAATATTTGTTTTATGTTACAGCTAATTGTTGAAAGGTACCACAAGGAAAGAAATCTACCAATATTGGACAAAACAAAATTTTTAGTTCCAGAAGACATCACCATGTCCCAATTTCTAGTTATAATCAGAAACAGGATTAGGATAAAGCCGAACCAAGTGAGTGGTCACCCTATCGTTGACATGTACCAATATACTATCGTTATGTAAACAAACAAAAACTGTCAAGAAAGCATTCGATAGAAAAGGTTAATTTTATGTTAAACCAATTAGCTGTACGTTTGAACTTCATTCATCTCTCTAATTCAACGTACGTGCGACAGAGATAGTTATAGATCTACGTAAGCGAATATTATTAATTGAAGCTAAGTAAATAATAATTAATTATGCTTAGATCGTAATTGCTGTGATAAGACCGATGTTAATGGATTACTTAATGTCTTATGTGCCTAATGTATTGCAGTTCAAAGATACTAGCATAGCAATCTGTATAGAAAAGCGGTTGATACCTTTTAAAAGTACGTCAGTAATCTCGAGACATTGTAAGGTTGAGCTAAATATCGGATGATCAGCGTCATATCTCATAATACAATAGTTTAAAGATCAAGTATACGTTTATACATGCAAAATGTTATTCAATAATAGAAAAACTTAGTTGGCATGCAGTGATATATATATATATTTATTTTAGGCTCTGTACCTCATCATCAACAACAGATCGATGCTCAGTATGAGCCTGACAATGGCTCAGGCATACGAAGCTTATGGAGATGAAGACGGATTCTTATATATAACTTACGCCTCGCAAGAAGTTTTTGGGTATCAAGACGGTAAGAGAACTTAATGTTTAATGAAGATTCACGTTATTATTATTTCTAATGCATTCTAACGTCGAGTTCAGTGTGCGACTAATGGACGTAGGTAATTAATTAAATTTAATTAATTAATTACTAATTAGTCAAGAATATTATTATTCAGTAAATAGATTTAGATACTCACCTAATGATGTTCGTTAACAGACATGACGGGATCAAATAAAGAAGTTGAAGTCATAAGGCATCGGTTCCCAAACAAAATTCCGGTAAGTTAAAAATGTACCTACTAAGAGCAAAATTTCTATTTAATTAGGAAACAAAAATTAGATTAGGTACTTAACTGTACTTTTTCTATGATTTTTTTTTATATATATAAATTTAATCTAACTAAAATAGCTTTAGCTTCCTTTGGGGTTTGGTTGTTACTTAATAAAATGAAACACCTTAAGAAAAAAAAAAAAATTTCGTCGCTTAACACTTTTCAGCTGTCGTAATCTATTAATATGGATTGAAGTTATTCTTTTACTATGCAGCTTTTCAAAATTAGTATAATATTTTCAGCTTTACGTGGAACGTTACGCCAGAGAAAAGGAAGTGCCAGCCCTGGGTCGTAATAAGTTTTTGGTTCCCCAGGAGTTAACAATGTCCCAGTTTCTTTACATCATACGAACAAAGATGAAATTGCGGGATTCACAGGTAAGCATCGTGTTTACAAAAAGATTATTTATTTTTATTTACATTACTGTTTTGGTTGAAGATTTTGTTGACGAAACACTGTAATAAAAGTTAGTTATCTACTACTATCAGGAGAAAGTAGTTATGAGTCGTCTAGGTGTTCAATCTTACTGAAAATTTATTTCTTAAACTTCCTCTAAAGTCAGTCTTTTAGGATGTGATATTTTTTGGGTATTGTCCTTTGGAGTAATATTCCCTTGGGAAATTGCTCCTCTAAAATGTTGGAATCTGATCAACATACAATACAGTTAAATCCAATTTTCTATATATATTGTTGGTTTCTGTAAATACCAGTTTTCGTCTGCGAATTCGTCAGTGTGGTATGTTGTTAAAAACGCAGCCTGTATTATTCCAGACTACAATCTATCTCTGTCACAAAATTAATTCAGATTCGCTCAGTTGTTTTGCGTGAAAGAATATCAATCATCCATCCGTCTATCCTTAAAAATATTCGCATTTATAAGTAATACAAGTCGACGTTCTTTGAACTATGGCTGTGAACGCGGCCGCGTGTGTTGACAGAGAACCCATAAGTTGTACCTAACTATAATTTTTTCATTGTCATCTAGGCGTTATATCTGTTGGTGAACGAGCGAGTCCTGGCGAGCCATAGTATGACGATGGCGCAAGCCTACGAACAGTTTCGTGGTAGCGACGGGTTCCTACACATCACGTACGCTGCACAACAGGTCTTCGGATGAACTCCACTGTGAGTACAATTTAATTATCACATATACGTGAATATTTTTAAATCTTCTGTTCATTTTGCAATCTGGTGAAACATTAATTCTAGCAAATACTTGAGTCCAACCCACAAACGGTCAACTACTGAGTCCGGACACCTCATCCTGAGGAGCTCTAGAGCATATTCCACCACGCTCCAATGCGACCACAATAGGTACTTATGTGTCAGATGAATATTTGTATTCGGGTCATGGATGTTTTGTGGTCTAAAGATAAAAATAAAAAAAGAGTCAGGGTACCTTATAACCGGAAAATTAGAAATCTATAAATACACTTTATTAACGCATGAACAGAGCTCTACTTTCCACAAAACGTGAATTATTCATGAATAAACCGAAGGATTTACGACGAATACGAGTAACAGCTGTTGGCAACATAAAATAAAATAACATGAGTCTGAAGTGTTCAACAACAAAGACCGTAACATTTCTGTACGATTTTTGAACCTAGCTGTGATCGTGGTTGATGCAAATGGATCGATGTATCAGTTATTAATCAATTTAAAAAATAAATAGCACCGTTGGTACACTTAAAAAGTTTTATACCTACTAAATACATGTCTAATTTATTGTCGATTCAATCTCATAAACTTATCTTACATTCTTTCTAACATTTGAAATTCGAACATATCGCAACATACATATTTAACGTTAAGAAGTAAGTTCAAAATGTAATTCAGATTCATTATTTAAAAAACAAGCAAACTACTTACTACTACTTACAAGATACTTAAATCTGTAGGAGGAGGATGTAATATGGAGCAATTTAACAGAACCTCTGTTAAACAGAACAGTAAAAACATATCGAGAACGAAAAACAGTAAGAGCGTAACTCTTTAGAGTAACTCATTCAGTTAAGCCCTTATTTTTTTCCAGCGTCGATATTAACAAGTGTAGAGTGCAAAACTGAGTTCTTAAAATAGTTTATTTAGTTAGGTGCAATGGAAATGTATCGTTAAGCGATGATCGCGGCATATCACGGTCCACATTACAGCAATGAATGTGATTTATTGGCTTGTTATTTAGATACCGAGTATCCGAGTCTGTTACAAAGTTGCGATAGTGAGATGTATGGAAGAAAACACTGATTTAATACGTCACTCCTTTCAAGCGATAAAAATGAGGGTAGATGTCACACTTAGGGTTTGTGATAAATAAATATAAATAAATAAATATCTTTGAACAACTCACACACCGCCATCTGAACCCAAACTAAGCGTTAGCTTGTGCTATGGCGATCAGACAACTGATAAACATACATATATACTTTTAA
>DWJZ01009412.1:0-10725 GCA_018249125.1 Asbolis capucinus
GTTCTTTAGATGCAGGAAAGGGTCTTTTCTTGTCCTTGATTTTCGATTGTTTCAGCACTCTCCTTTAATCCTTAACCACTTAATACTTAGTTTGGACCTTTACCACGTACGTGGTCTCAGAGACCGCCCATAGCTTATGCTGTTTTTTTTGGATTCATGATATCAAATAAAAGTTCGGTTAAATTAAATTAATATTTAAACTCGTAAATGACTATTTTCATATTAATATAATAAGAATCAGATTCCAACATAATCTTCAATCAGATTCTGATTCTTGCTGAAGTCATTTTTCGATATTCTTGACATTTTTGTTAATTTTCACAGTAAAAATAAATAAAAACAAAAAAGTCCCACAGTCACCAACTTTATATCACCACACGATGCCGTGCTCGGGCAAAAGCTATTCTAAAGTAATCTATACTATACTAATAATAAAACTGTAACGGGGTCAATTCTGTACATTAAATATTTTTTGAAAATTTGGATGCAAGGAGGCTTTGTTATCGATATAGAGACCAACACATTATTTTTGGATTTCTTGTTTGTTTGTTCGATCTTCAGGCAAAAACCACTGAACAGATTTAGATGGAACTTGCCATAGTCCCCGTTTAAAACCCGAGAATGGTTACAGGATATGTTTTATCCCAATAAATGGCTTAGTTCCTACAGGATTAGAGGTTAAAATTTGTATAGCAACTTCGAAACCAAAACCAAGGAAAATAGATATATTATACTTTTTATTCCAGAAAACTGCTTTGTTCCCGTCATGCCAATCTGAAACCACTGGACAACTCTTGTTCTGAAGCGAAGCGAGAGCAATTTATAGTTAAGAAATCAATCCAGAACAAATTTCCGAAAAGGAGGAGGTAACCAATTGTTTATTTTTTTTCTAAATTTGTTACCTCAAAACTTTTCAACAGAATCGATTTTGATTTTGTTTTCATCGAAAGCTGGTGTTTGTGATTTGGTCCCATTTTATTTTGAGCGACATCTGACGTGCAGTTTTGGAGTCAGTATTGTTACTTTTAATATTTTTGTTTTGCTTACCTCGTTTTAACGTTTTAGTGGGTGTGCTGATTTTAATTATTCTTTTTTTATTCGTAAGAACATGTCTTGTATTTTCGTGTACTTTAAGCGACATCTGACCAGCGGTGTTTCAGTTGTTAGCTTTTTTTGGTTCTCTTAATGTTAGCTATTAACTTTTTATTGGGTTTACCGATTATAACTTTGTTTTTGTGTTTGCCATGAAAGGGTCCGGGTTCGAACCTAAATGGAGGACATATGCTAAATTAATGTTTGAAGGTAATGTTTGTAAGTTAATTAGCATTGGACGTCGGTCATTATAATTATCATTGCACATAATTAGAACCTGCAACCGTAATTTACATTGTGTTTATTATAATAAGGGTCTGGGAGATCTTCTTTTTGTACTTAGAATAAGTTAATGCTTGACATCGCTCCCAGCTGATGGTAAGTGGCGATGATGTCTAAGATGTTGAGTGCACTAACTTAGAAAATAGCTATTCACTCTTCTCTTGAAGACTCCTAGATCATACGTGGGTAGGAACACCGACGCGGGCAATCATTTAGATCTTAATATTACAATATGTAGGATTCTTATAACAGGAGAAGTATTACAGGGGCAATTGAGTTATTAGTTTTTATACAATATATAATAGATTCTTCATATGCTCGTACATTGAGATACTATGTATTAGTACATAGTATCTCACTTAGTCACTACCACAATATTTGTTATGAATAAACCTTCAACCTGCCTGACTTCCTTGTTGCTATACAAATATCGGATAATTAAAATATTTCTAATTAATTGATCAAGTTACCATTTACCCTAATAAAAAAGTGACTGACTGAATTTACCTAAACGAAATGAAAAGTATTAGCGAGTAATGTCTACCTACGTACATGTGATACGAGAAGCAATACGGCAGAATGGATTGTGAATAAAATTATGATTAATTCATAAAATAATTCGTACTAAAATATTTGGACATTTATTAGTTAGTCACATTATTATAATTGAAACAAAATTACCAAAGTAACTGGTATTGTCTCTTCAATAACACCATTGTCCGGCGGGCGAGCGCGGCAAAAAATTCGGCGGCAAAATGCACCACAACCGCATCTGTCACCACAACCCATTTTTGGAATGTCTGAAATAACTAAACGCACTGGGTACAGTCGGTACCAAACACAAATTTAATTCACAGAATTTATCAAAACATTTTCTTTTTAAACCAAAACCACTGTTTAAGTATTTTCGTCCATTTTTTTGGCGGACAAATCGCGCTCGCGACCCGACGCACCGCAACCACAACATTGACAATTGACAAGGCAAGCGAGCAGCTGAGTCTGTTGTCACGAGTAGTTAGTAAATCATGTGTTTGTGTTGTTCATTCTCCTTTTCATTTACCCTATGATAAAACGAGACAAAGTTATAGTGACTTTTTTACTCATTTATTCCGTCTTCTCTTCTATGAATGAGGGAGACAGAAATATTTTGTCGTTCACTATTGCTCCTATAGGACCACAATGCCATCTAGTGCCAGTATTCGCAATTAAAGATTTTATAGCGCCATATTCAAACATGAATGAATTTAACGATGCAAGTACCTTGTTTTATTTTTATAGTTACTGTTTATCTCAGAAACGGCTGATCCAATCTGTAATAAAAGTGTTCCGCTTGATTTGACACAATATAGCTGTTGCAAAACTACAAGGTAGAAAAACTATTGAGATACTATGAACTAACGGTATATTGTTTTGTGTTGCTGATTTTGGCAGGTGATTTCATAATAATAACAAAGACACAAATGCTTCGTTAAACCGATTATCAGTAAAACCTTAAATAATAGGATTAATATAGGCAATCGGCCTATTACACGTATCACTGACATTCTATCTGTAACTATACTACTCTGTTACTATACTATCGGTTACTATATTAAATCTAAAGATATTAGTGTTCGAAGGACGCCCCCTGTTCATGAAGGGCCAGCGCAGGAGTATGTATTTATATTTTGCATTAACGCAGTCAATAGAAGATGTCGGCACTTGTCTCGCTCTATTTTTATTCCATCTCGCACGCACATATACTTATTATCATTGTTGCATTATTATACACCACTTTAAAAAAAAACAAGTAATGGCTACAAGATGTATCCAATTGTGCCCAGAGAATCCACATCCTTTTTGGAGATTTTAAAAAGGGTTGCAATAGCATAGACAGTGTCGCCCTAGCTACATTTTTAAAAGGTTTGCATTTCCCTGTAAAGTAGTCCCTGTGGTAGCCCCTAGTGAAGATAAAAATACAGGTTGATAGAGGATTCAAAGCGGTCTTTAAAAGACCTTCGGAGCGTATACGCAATGGGAGCACTTCAGAAACCTAAATAAACCGGTATAACCCAAAACTACGAACGACAGTAGTTGGACGCAGCGCTAGCAAGTTTCGACTTGTTTCAACATCAACGCAATGTGAAACTAAAATAACCCCTTATAAACCGGTTTATTGATACAAAACTCTTATAATTTTGCTGTTTGCGGAAACCGCTATTTCTTAGGTTAAGGTTTATTCAAACCTTAATAAAACGCCCATTACATACTTGGGTAGATTAAAGTAAACCGAATCAAATAAACCGGTAAGCAACCCCTGCTACTATCCACCTAATTAATCCTACTATCCTGAATATTGTAAATGTAAAAGTTTGTAAAGACGTTTGGATATTTGTAACTTTGTCTTTCCTTCCTCCCAAACAGTTGAAAGTTCAGATGAAACTTGCCACATAGATAGACACATCCAAGATGAACAAAGGATAGATTTCATCCAGATTGTAGGAACCTACCCAGGGAAACCTCTGCGATGATGTGGACGTTTATATGTAAAACGGATTAAGATGAAGCTTGGCTCAGAGATAAATCATAGACTGCAATAACACAGACTACATTTAATAAACAGATGACACGGGCGAAGTCGCGGGCAGAAACTAGTTTAAAAAATTTAAATAGATTATTAATTTAAGTCTTATTAAAATAAGTAACCATATAATACACCCCAATAAAACTGAACTAAGGTAAATAGCTATCATATAGGCTCAGTTAGATATAGTAATTACAATTGCAAATATATAAAACGATATAGATTAGCACATAGTTACCCAATAACCTCGTTCTACTAGCCGTACTAACATATCATGAGTACGAACCCATTCTTGTTCTCTCGTAACTGGCTATCAAGGTTGCGACACTAACCTCAAAATCCAATGCATCCTCGGCAAAATCATATTCGATGAATTCCCTCGGCAGGTGTCCATCTTCCACGTCCATTTTTACACAATTCACACATTTTAATGAATCCATAGGCATTATTGAAATTGGCACGATATTTCACATAATAAATGTAAAATTAAACGTTTTACCTTACATTTTTCTTTAATTTGCTTTTGTGTTATTTTTTAACAGATTTAACATTATCTTTATCGATAAGTAATAAAATAAACTTAACTACAAAAATGTTTTGGTTTGAATGCCAAGCAAAGTAAACAAGCGCCTCTGCATTGCAGGGACGTATACTTATTGATAACAAAATACAATCCTGTGATTGGTTGGTTGCTTCAGAACGGAGAGTTGGAGATAAGATGGTTATAAGTGCTCTTGTTAATAAAATAGACCCTACGTATAAAGGAATACGGACAGAGTCTGTGATCATATTTTTTAATTGTCACATATGGCGTCTACTGATCATGTTCAAATTTGTTCGATTCCCTTTCAATTTACACTTATCATGTACCTTTCCCTTTATATTTACTAGTAATGTTTAATATTAGTTTAACAGTACACCTGTCACACAGTAAGCATGTTTAGTGTGAGACCTTTCGACAAGAGAATACTTGTTTTAATTCTTGTACAGTTATCATCTAATAAGTTCATAAAGTAAACTTGTTCACGGTTGAGTATTATATTGGAACTTTCACAAATCCGCACTGGAGCAACGTGGTGGACTAAGCTCTAACCCTTCGCAGTCACAAGGAGAGACCAGTGCTCAGTCGTGGGCCTTTAAGGGGTGAAGCGCTTATAGCCCTGTTTTGCGTAGATCCTAAATGATTATCCGATTTAAAGCAACGGTGGCCGCGACCTGTAGGGTGGATGACCGTTAGGGGCAGAAATTTAATGAGCGCTTTCGTGCTTCGGAGGGCACGTAAAGTCATCGGTTCTTGTTAATAACAGCCATTAAGCCGTGTCGAAAGCCCACAGGCGGTATAAGAACTTCCGACCTTTAGGGTTGGCCGCTAATCAAACTATAATATGAAGAAACTGCTATATTATTGTCGTAATTATTAAATATTTTCGCCTGAAAATTGAGACATTTATTGTGAAAAAACTTTAAGGACTTTAGGAAAAGGGGTAAGAACGACAAAATGTTTCGTTGCAATTTTATTGTTTTCTAATAATGATATAAAAATTGTACTTAAAATGATGTAGACACACAATGACGTTTCCATTTGTGGGAAATCAATCTTAAAAAATAAGCTGAGTTTTTCCTTTCATTGTTACTGTTGCGTCTGCGTCCTGCCGGTCCTCTTTACAGGCGGAGCCTGGAATAATAACAATAAACGGTAACTAAAGTTTTATATAAAATAATTAATATGAACTCGAGCCGCGTAACTCGTGGTGTTACGGCTGTGGGTTCCAGAGCCGATGCTGGCCGACAATACATCACGCCTTTACTGATTCCAATGTTCATTTTAGGTGATGCAAACTAACCATAATAGGGCTGTAATGTTGGAAGTCTACCGTATTTAAGACAATGTATACTACTTCATTTTGTAACTAACCGTCGGTTAATTTTTTTGGTTAATATATAATTTGGTTTCGGTTTCGGTTAATATATAGAAACTTGTACAGATGCAAATTGCAACCCATGCTGTCCCACAACTTGGCTCGGGTCCCCTCTCACACCGTGAGGGGCAAAGGCCATACGCTAAGGCCAAAGCCACTACGCTGAGTAAGAGCGGGTTGGTTGAACTAAAAATACTATCAATATTATAAACGCGAAAGTATTGAAGATGGATAGATGGATTTTATTTACAAGATTACATATGTTAGTATGTTGTATATTTATTTATTAAGTGTTCGAGTCAAATCTTACAAGCTTAATTAGACCCACTTCCACTTACACTACGGAATTTTGCATACTTCAGTTGCGATGACAATGATTTTTTATTAAAAACATGACCTGATAATACGTTCAAGATCGGCTCCAGAGCTACAACCAGAGCTATCCAGAGCTCAACGGTTAACAATATAATTATGAAATTTTGTGTATTTCTTTGTATAAGGAATGTATAATTAGCGCTTGTATTTTCAAATTTTTGTTTTATAAATTCAGTCACAAAACAAACATTCCTGTTCATCTCAATGACTACTTGCTACAGCATCAGTGTACGAGTGTTATAGACATACGATGGTGGGGTGCGCGGCCCGCACGTGCTGCAGCAGCTTGGCGCGCGTGGCGTACTGCCGCGGACAGGCGCCGCACGCCGCCGCCGCGCACTCGCGACGACCGCGCTCGATCGCACGCGCCGCGCACGCACCTGCACCACGCACACCTCTATATACTACACTCTGTACAGACATTATCCTCTTGTTTTCTTTGCTTGAAACAAGCATCTGAGAATGAGAATCGGCCTACCTCCACACTACAGTCAGCGCTCGACTTGAACAAGCTCTCATTCGATCTACGGTCGTTGCCCTATTTACAGGCGCCTCGGCATCGTGGTTCAAATAATAAGACCGTAAAAAATATATGTATTATTGATAACCAGATCACTATAAACTTTGATATGGCTCAGGGCGGTAGATGAGATTAGTTTCATTTGGCACACCTTTATTTATTTATTAATTATTGAACTATAAAGATTGATTATGGAACAAAAGGCGGACTTAATGCTAAAAGCATTCTCTGCCAGTCAACCTTAGGGCAGCGGGAGAACAAGAAGGTGGCAGCAATGAAGTGCTAAGTGTTAAAAAACTGTGGAAGTGTTAAAAAATCTTTATATATATTTTTAAATATTTTACGGTGGAAGGTACTTTACATTTTACGGTGGTAGTGGTTAAAAGGTAAAGAGAGGTCTACCTGACGCTGGATGATGGTTCCGTACATGTCGGTCCCGCTTAGCGGCAGTGCGGTACAGCTTGGGGCACGCCCCGCACGGGTATTGCCGCACGCGCCGCTCCAGCGGGACACTGCTGGTCACGTTCTGGTGCACGCGCCACAGGTGGTTCACGAACATCCCGCGACGCTGGTGAACGACTAATATTACTAACTAGGTGATAGTCTCAAGGAATCTTGAGCCATATTAGTTAAATTTTCTCTGTTAATACCTGGTTAGTACAAAACATGTTGGTGCCGAAGGAACCGACAGTTTATAATAATGATCGACCAACCACGTTATATTAGATACCAAACGCCATGTTCCAACCAATAGCTGTGATTCATCTTGGGGAACAATTTAAATCGACCAATGACGAAGCTCGATCATTTCCCCGCTCTACACTTGTTTTCTTTATTATAGTAGAAAATAATGTATATATAACGTGTATAAAATAAGTTAATGCTCATTATTAGTTTGTTGAGCACTCTTTTTACAACGTCCTTCGACCCGCATAATTTACAGTGTAACAAATTCGTCTTACCTTAAATATAAGCTGACAATCTTCACACTTGTACATAATGTCACTGTTTTCCGCCGTTTTCTGCAAAAACGATTGAATTAAAACACATAACCGCGTGAATTTTCTATTGTTATCAAAACGCAGATGTAGCAGCATGGTGGGGTTGATTCTTTAATTGTAGACCAGGCCACCCATTAGTGGGACAGCTTCTCACGAACACAGCAGTAAACAAACCTTACATATTGTTGTATTTCGTCCAACTTCTTTCTCTTGCTACTCTGTGGCAAACGGGTGTTTGATCTGGGTACTGGTTGCTGAAATAATAACAATTATCACTGAAAATAGTTCATGTCTTTTATAAAAAAAATCTAACTTCCTTACAAGTGTATCTTAGTCTCTCTGTTGCTTTACTACCTTATCACCCTTAACTACTGTACCAATTTTGATGAAACCGGGCATGTTAAGAAAAACAAAAATGTAGGCAAAAAACCGCCTAAAAAGGCTTTTAAAAGTGTGAAATAGGGGATAAAATTAGTATAGAAGTTAGGCATTGTTTGTTGTAGCTTCTTCGATATTTCGGTGTGTATTTGGATAGAGATGAGAACGTTCACGCAAATGTAGTCGCGGGAAGTACTAGTACACAATACTAAATATAGCTGTACCCGGCGCTCTTTCCCATTCTATTCATCAACCATGTGTCCGATCGATATCATTTTGGTGGCAAAACCTTGTACTAAGAATTCTAAACAAAGTCGCTAAAGATATCAGTGCTCCATCTTCTACCATTTTAGGATCTATACAAAAAAACTCAAAAACAAACATTGATTGTTATATAAATAGATACCAACCTCATAAACTGGTGTACTCTTACATAACTGGTCATCAAGGTCAGCAGGAACATTGAAACTTAGATCTATATCATTGGTCAGAGCACTATCATCTTTGGATAGTTGGTTTTCTGGATCCAGGTCCGTTGACTTCGAACTGGTGGACAGATCAAGACTCCGGTATGTATCGAAGAGACTGTTGAAATCAATATTTGATGTTAAATTCTGCAGAATCTCCTCTGACGGTACTCTACTCTCGTCCAAAAAAGAGTTCGCTTCAGATTCAACTGGTTCTATTATTGTCTCATGGCACTGCGTTGGGTCGGGCCTGAAATGATGTGATTTATTAATGTTAAAAATATATTATTGTCTGGTTGTGACCACTCACACGCTGTATATGTGTAATACGAATGAATTACACTGTTGAAACTAGAAGGTCGAAAGTCGTGTTCATTGAGTTTCAAATTATAATTCTAAAGACACTTTAAAAGGTATTAATTATTTGCAATATATATATTTAAATACTTGAGGTTTATATTATAGTTTGATTGCATCGGATATTAAAGAATTTTATTGCAAAAAAAGGATTGAGTACAAATTCTAGATAAAAGTTTGTACAAATCCGCAAATCTTTGTATTTATGCACTTTTTAAAAAAAGAAATGAAGATTTATTTCTTTATTCCTTTTTTATTATTTCGGCCGGCGGGAGAAATCAACTAGGGGGTGAGAGGGAGAAATTGAAAATAAAACAAACTTTGGTACTCACTGCTTTGGTGTGCTATGGGTACAGTATCGAGATATGTGTCTCTTTAGTCTGAAATAATAATGAAAAGTATTTCATTAATGTCATCTGTGTGGTTGATCAACCAATCTGCACCTTTCTTTGAATATTTTTTGGCATATCATTGTAATTACCACATACTGTTTTGTGGTGAAATAACAGTGACAATATTTAGAGGCTAGTGTGCCCGCAGTTTCCCCCGCGTGATAGGTACGTTGTTCATATAAGCCGATATTTTTCCAGACTACAATCTATTTCTTAGCTAAATATCTTAGCTTCAGTAGTTCTTACGTGAAGTAGTAACCAACATCAATCCATTCAATTATATTTATAAAACTTACGTGAACAATCTAGCGAATGTCCGTTTGCACCGCTGACACCTGTGACGTCGGCGAGATATTATTTTTTCTTCCTGAAAAATTAAAAAAGCTATACAATATTTTTTAAATAACAAGAAATAATTACTATTTGACTATAAGTAATTTGAAGATTATCTTGAACGCTTCAAATGTTGCTTTCTCTTCAAAACTGAAACATATAAGAATAATAAAAAAGCAAAAAATTTACAAACTTGTACATATATGTTTGTTCTCGGGTCATATGTAGGATGTTTTACCAGCAACATGGAATTCTAGTATGGGGTTAAGCTATTCTCGTACGAAAGCTGTATATTAAGCATTTATTTATTTGTAGGTATGTAACCTTATGTTCACTGTCTATGTGGTGCTGGAGCAGGGCAGCTGACGGCATGGCTCGTTGACACTCAGAACACCATCGTTCATGAGGAGGACGTGATAACACTAGAAAGGAATTGAATCAAGAGTGAATTGACTTCTACTAAGTTAGTGCACTCTACCATCGAAGACTTCATTGCCACTTATCATCAGGTGGGATTGTAGTCAAGCACTAACTAAATAATACTAAAAAATTACTTTGATATAGAAATTACACTTTTAACACCAGAAATTAAAAATAGTAATCACTTTATGCCGACTAACACCAAAGTACAATATTTTGCCACATAATAGGAATAAATGCTTACCTTCTTGTAAGTCTAAGGAAGGACTGTCAGCTGGAAAGCCATGTACTTTGACATATTCACTACTGTATCCTAGCATCAGTGGAACCCTCGATGGAATAGATTTTGTAGTAATAGCATACAACTCATTTTGTTGTTCGTACAACCAAACATTTGCGGTTATATGATCACCTAGTGGCAACAAGCCAAGCCAATTTGCTTTATCTGGAAATGTTTTATATATCATTAATAGTAATTGATCATTGGTACTTAAAGACACCACATTAAGTCAAAAGCCTTTATCAAGTTAGTGCGCTTTACCATCACAGAGTGTGTTGCCACTTACCATCAGGTAGTTTCATAGTCAAGCGCTAACTAATATAATATAAAAAAATATATGGAACAG
>DWJZ01009413.1:0-10723 GCA_018249125.1 Asbolis capucinus
ACTACCTCTACCTATTAATATATCTCACGGTTCACCTCATTTCCTTTTGATCCTCTGATTATTGATAACATCGAAAGGAAAAGTGTGGTCATGCAAATATTATTTTAATATTTAATAGGATTTAATAACTTTCTTTATAAAACGCTAACACAATACATGCCTCAACATTATAACCCATGAATGTCCCACTGCTGGGCTTGGGGCTCCACTCACAATGCTGAGGAGTTTGGGCTATAGTCCACCATGCTGGCCAAGCACTAGCATTACAAAAGATTGATACATGAATAGATTGATGAATGTTTGTGCCTCTTTGATACAAAAAGTACTGAACAGAACTGAATGAAATTTGTCACAGAGATAAAATATAGTTGTTTTAATAATACTCAGTTTACGAACAAATGTGTTAGAATAATGTTACTGATTTTATCGTGAATCTCGTCTGGCTAGCGACCGTCTTGTTGAGTCAGCCGTCGAACGAATCCTGTTCCGGCCAAGAGCAAATACTTTTCCGTTGGCACCACATCAATGACTATTTTGTCGGCTAGTGCATGAACAAGGTTTAATAAAACGTAGTATCGGGTCATGCATGTCATAAAAAATCATTCTCATTGGAACTGAAGCAGTATGTAAATTTTCAGCTCCGTATTGTAAGAGGAAGTGGGTCTAATTAAGCTTCCAAGATTTGACCCATAACATACTAATATACAAACATACACTGTAAGATAAATAAAAGATTGTAAAAAAAATACTATCACATTTGTCATGCTCCAGTACTGCTCAAGTATTATTCAAGTTACAATTTTTTTTTCATATTACACACTACTAATAAACAGGAACTACACACACAGTAGTACACTAGTAAACAATAATTATAATAATTGTAGGTACCCGGCGCCATCAATCCATCAACCATGAGTCCGTTCGATATCATTACGGTACACCTTTTCCAGAGGAAGCCTTTTACTGAACGAAGTTGCTAAAAACATCAGTGTTCCCCTACCATTCTATAAAGGACAAACAAACAAACTGACAAACAAACATTGTTTTTATATACATAGATTGGGGAGTTAAAACTGACTATAACTAAAGAGATAACGTTTCTCCAAACGGAACTAGAAATACTTAATTGTTATCTTCATTGTTAGAACTGAAGTTTAATCTGACTGAAGTTTGGTTAGTTCAAACAACCTGTCTAAAATTATTACAGTAAAATATTCTGTGAGTTCCATCCTGCAGGTAGGACAAGTTTTACACATTTTGAACAAGAAGTTTATTATTGGACTTTGTGTCAAGTGTGACTCTACACGAGGATATCTACAAGCTGGTTGGTGTAGTGGTTAGTGAACCTAACCACTACAACGAAGATTGTGGGAATCCCACCGAGGTCAAACTTTTCTGTGGCCAGGCAGGTTTGTTCTATGCCTGGATGTAAAAACTATGTATTTAAAAGTATATAAATATGTATGTTTATCAGTTGTCTGATCACCATAGTATCAAGCTAATGCTTAGTTTAGGGCCAGATGGCCGTGTGTGAGTTGTCCAAAGATTTATTTATTTTTTATTTCAAATCATGTGCACGTTTTCGTATTTTTTATGCCTTTAGCAGATTAGAAGGCTGGTCACCTGATGGTTAGTGATCACCGCCGCCCATGGACATCAACAACGCCAGGCTAGGATGTCACTGAGGCGTTTCCTGACAAGAAGAATGTGACAGCACCTGCAAGAAGGTCAAAGAAAGGACGCACAAAGTCGAATTACCCAGAGTCAATAACATTAACGGATTCCAAACATACAAACAACATATAATTTCAGGAAGGATGAATGAAGAATAATGAGAAGAAGGATGAGTGGAGGATGGAGAAGACGAAGAATGGACAGGTTTATTTAAATGCGTAAAATAAAACTGAACGAGACAGCGGGCAGCCGTTGGATTAAAAGGGCTTATACCGGTCAGAGGGGCGCAAATTAGAAGAGGCCTATGTCGATCAGTGAACCGTTGATGGCTTATTTCGATTGTAGGCGAATGAAAAAGTCAACAGCGGGCGCGGTTGGTAGAAAATTGGGAGACTGCTAGTGGCAATAATTTCATGAGCGCTTCCGTGCTTGGGAAGGCACGTAAAACTATCGGTCTTGGTAGTTATCCTTACAAAGCAATCGTTAAGTCATGTCGGAGGGCTTCAGGTAGCATAAAAATAATCGACACTTGAGTTGACCACTAACCCCTCCACCGACATTGGAGAAGCGAGCTGATACTCTTATCCCTCCTCAGTAGGAGAGACACAGTGCTCAGTAGTGGGCCAGCAACGGGCTGAGGCCCATATCGAATACTCCTCCTTTTTTTGAAGTCAGTTAAAACCACTCGATGTTATAATTATACTTTAGCAATGAAGAACTTGCTCTCAAAGTTTCATCCTCTCTCTTCAAAGTCTTTTTGATAAAAAATGTATCTTATATTCTTTCTGAAGTTCTTGTATATTTCTATTCTAATTTTAATTAAAATCATTTCAGTCGTTTAGCGTAAAGCGTAATAAACAAAGTTACGTTCGAATCATCAACTTTTGGACGTCCACTGCTGGACAGTCCAGGCCAGGCGTCTCCTAATTTGCGCCACTCTGACCGGTCCTGGGCCTCGAATATACATAAGTAATAAACTGGATTTATATATCGATCCGGTTCGATCGTGGCCCCGGCAGAAATATCGACGCAAAAAACATATATCGTGAGTACCCGTAACATAGCACAAAACTGATTTCATTTAAATCCTTTTATTGACTTGTTACTTTGCATAAAAGTTTGTAACATTATGTAGATGTATAAATTCTTTAATGAGAATTTATATCTAAAATCCGAACACCATATATACCTCGCATAACCTCGCTTACTCCTTACAAGCATAGGTGACATCAAACACGTAATATATATAATCAAAGTGTACCGCGACTCGATTCTAACACGGTATATTAATACACAGTCACTAATCAACTGGTATTAGGTTGGAAATTATTAATTGATACTAAACGGGTGTCCTATTCTGTATAGATATTGTTTCTCAAAGCGTATTAGCAATTTAAGGCGCACTTTCCGCTCGAACGACGTTACAGGCGTTAGTAAAATATATGCTATTGGATTTTGTTTTTACCTTCTATAAATTTGTGCTGGACTGCGATTCTGCCTGATGGTAAGCAGCGGTGCGGTCTTAGATGGTAAAGCGCACTAACTGAGTACAAGCCTATTCACTTTTGACTAGAAGACACATTGTAATCGAACGGGAACACCGATGCGGGCAACTTATTCGAGTCCTTCTTCCTTGTTTCCCACGACTACACGTGACCTACATTTCCTTTTCAGCCTCCTCCTTCCCACCACTTTCTGAAGCTCCTTCATCAACCTCCTTCTTCAATTCACCCCCTTCTCTCGTCTCTATGCTTATACCTTCGATTATGAACAACTTCCATCCCCTATTTCAACCGCTTCAAGCTTAAACTATATTTTTTCACTTTTTATTATACTTTTCTGGGTTTCACGAAAAGATAAAAATCTATCTGATTCCTGTCGCCCTACTATAGCCAGGTCTGCCAGCGTGGGTTTGGATCTAGGTAGATCCAATACGGCAAGACAGTCTAACAGTTCTGAATGATAAAATTCACTTTTGACCATGACATTATCTGGTCTGCAGTCAGTACCGAGTCGCTATGGCGCTGCATCGGAGATGACGAGATTCCTCATCACACGACCGCGCCCTCCACCGGACGGTACACCGACCTCGTCTCACTCTGATAGTGTTCATCGCTCGGATTGCTCCCTGTCCTTAACGACATATATATTACTATTTAACGCCCTCATCATCAGGTCTTCCTGCCATTGTGTGATGTAGATAAATAGACTGTTACACACTCTAGTCTATTCATTTGCTCTTAACCAGCATCCTGGACTGTAGCCTGCTGCCCGTCACGAGAGGAGAGTCCAGCTCTTGCTTGTTAGTTCGCTAGATTCATTAGAATTACCTACTGTAGTGATGAATGCGTTACACTAGGTAGTTAGCGCACATCTTGCTGGATGGGACCGTTTGTTGCTCTGCGACAAGTGTATAATATTCTAATGTAGGTAATGTGTTTCAAGCCATATTGAATGTAGTGTAAATTAAACAGTTTATTGACAGTATTTTAATAAATCTTGATCCGTGAACAATAGGTACAATCACGATATTAAAAGCGATATGTTTCAAACTACCAACTGCCCGTGCTAGTACAGTCGGTAACGCTAAGCGCCTTACAGGGGACCTCTTAAATTGACATGTTTGTTATTTGAGAACCGTTCTAAATAAAATAAAGAACAAAGAAATAACCCTACATCATCCTCAACTGAACAGTTCGTTCTATCTTCAGATATAGTTAGTTCTGTTTTGTTTCAATATAATAATGATTCATTTGTTTTTCAGTTCATTTATTTCTCATTCATTTGCCTCAGTCTTTTTGATAATCACATTACTATGCTAATGATAATAATTTTCAGTTTAGAATAAATTTATAATGAACGCGAGATCAATTGTCTTTTCAACTGAATTCTATTTCTGACATGAAAAAATAACAATCGTGAATGAAACGGCTACAATATGAAACGTTTTAAGCAGCGCGGCCTGGTGCGGCCAGCGGGGGACGACGATCAAAGTTGGACGATTGAGCCTTTTGTCTGTAATGCTAATTATTATAAATTGCTCTCGAGTAGCTCAGAAAGGTTTGCATATTGCGCCGTTTATACCATTTTTATACCTTTATTAAAATTACTACGAAAGACGGGTTCCTAATTATAAGCTATATTGTTAAGTTCCGTTAACGGCTGCGAATAAACTATTGAACTAATTGTTAATCTAAATCATTATTAAGGTTATTCAATATTATTGCAGTGATATACTCGGATTCACCCCCCTTGAATTTTTACCATAAAAAAGTAAATTTCAGATCGAAATTGCGAGACTAAAATCAGGCGAATCCGACTATATCACGTAACATACGCTTTTAGCTTAATATCTTCGTGGATACTTAAAATTTTAAATGCGAACAGGTACTCACGGTTTGTTTATTGTTATCACTCATGCAACTAGGTCGATAATCGGTGTAATAATTAACTAATCGCGAGTAACTGTTGGCATTAAAAATATATGACGTGAGTTAACCGTAAGTACCAATTAAGAAACAATTTGTTCTCTCAAACATCAAGTCGGAAGTTTTAAAGTTCCACATCTCAGTATCGAGAATGATTCCGCATTCTTCTTGGCCTTTAATTCTTCAAGGGCCGAAATCGTATCGTTTAAAACCTTTTCCCACGATGCCACAGAAATATTAAACTCAAATGATTTCTTTAAAAGCCTTCTAGATACTTATTTTGTTATAGTTACATTCGTATTATTACATCCCGTTGTATAATACCGCAATACAATTCAGACAATTTTGTTCCAAACAAGAAAGTACTTTACCACGGAGCAAGTGACCATAATAAGCAGAGGAAACCTTCAAATCCACCGCTACATTTGTTTGCATCTGTTTGCTCTGTAGTCGTGGAAAGTAAATAGAGACAACCACGTTTAATTGTTGCAATCCTAGTATTTTAAAATCGTTTCTTCGTTCTCGGATGGCCCTTGCATTTGCAATTTTCCAGTAAAATGTTCTTGGTAAAGTTAAACATAATGAATAAAAAATATATGGGTAAGCAATTTAAGTCCTGTGGGAGAGCAAGATCAGGAAGGCACATTAGTAAGTATTAAATTCTGTAAATATTACAGTAGGGACCTACTATTTTGTATGTTATGTTAAAATATTTCAATTTCGACCTGAGGAAAATAGAACGAAAGTAAATTTCAAAACTGTGCTTGTTGTCATATTGTTTTCAATTGTTTAATTCTTTATGACTTTGTCCGCTCTTTGTTAACCACGTTGTTGAGTTTTTACGAGGGATTATGTTTTTACTACGACCAGGTCCGCACCTACTGGCAAGTTACCCTATTCCCCCCTCAGCTGTTTATGCGTTAAAAGGTTACAGACAGACGCATGAACGGGCGAATGGACGAAAGGACAATTTTGATTTGCTCAAAAATGTCGGAACTCCTACGCATCCAAGAACTGAATGGCGATCAGGCGACTAAGAGACATACATAATTATCTGTTTCTTTTCTTGACTTTCCGACAACGGAATACATCAGTTATATGAGGGGTTTTCTCTAATACACTAATGCCTATCTCAATTTAGTAAAATAACGTTTTTCTATCACTATTACATCACATTTTAGTTTATTCTTGGCTTACTAGATGTCAATGTCTTGTCCATATAAATCTCTTCTTTTCCGCTTTTTCTTCCCTTTCTTCCATCCTCTTCCCCATTCTTCTTCTGTCTCCCGCCCTGAAACGGTTTTTCAGTTGCTGTCGTTATTAATTCCAGTTGCTTTAGCAATGTATCGCTTCCCTTGTTTATTTTTCTTCCCCGAGTACGCGGGTCTGGTACTTCCTTCCTGGCAGGCAACGCGTCAGTAACACCTCAGCCTGGTGGTCACTTACCACCAGATGACCCGTTTATTTGTTTTCCTGCTTACATATAAAAACCCCGCTTTTGAGACATTATAATAGTCCTATGTTTGTTGTCGTCAGCATTTTTCGTTACATCGAAACGATTTAAGAATTTCGTTTTACAAATTATCATTCGTGACCGAATAGCTGCTGTAACTTATAAATTCTAAATACTTTTATGTTAAAACGCTGAACTGAATTAAACCAACTGGAAGGTTAATTCTTGTTACACTCGTTATCGTTTTGAGCAATTGAAAAGTATTTCCCAGGAGTTTTAGAGTTCGTAACAAAACAGATTAGGAATTTCGTTTTCTGTTCACAACAGGCCCAATTACATTTTGTGAAGTTTAACCGCTTTTTGCTTTTTGTAAGAGTTACCGACAAACGAGCAGACTGGGTATGTAATGGTAAATGGTCTTCCTCGATGTATCAAAAACACCAATGGCATCACGTGTTAATGACCAAATGGCCTTTCTGATAGTTTAGAAAATCGACTTAATTTTTTGTTCTTTCTATAAATTAGTGCCTGACCACTATTCCGCCTGACTTTGACAAGTAACAAAATCAAAACTCCATAAACGTATCCGTAGCCTTGTTATCCTAAATAATTCCTATTAAAAAAGTAATAATAATGCATATTTAATTATTACGTATTATTTTGATAACCTTTAAATTTCTTGTCAAATGTTGTTCAAATCTGCATGACAAGTACCGCCTTACAAATAACAAATCATCGTCATTAACAATTATCGAATTATAAAAATGGGTAAACCAATAAAAAGCTAATAATTAACATAAAAAAATTAGAAAACTTAATATCTTAAAAACTACTTGATAGATGTCGCTAAAATAAAGCACACGACAAGCACCAGTTTAAAAAAAAACAGTTTTCAAAATCAGTATACTCAATAAAATGTTATGAGATGACATCTATAAAATAATACAGACAGGTTAAAGAATCTCCTCCTTCGTCGAAGTCGATTAAAAAGTGGAGAGAATACCAAACTTGACACAAATATAACATATACAAATTACATAAACAAAACATAAATACACACGTTTATTATGTTTGTATCTGTACGTGTGAGATACAGACTTTGGCTTGACAACCAACTTGACATGAGAGTACAAGTGCTGTAAATAATAGGAACAGAGAATGCTAAAAAAGTAGTATCATTTCATTTGACGAATGTCTGTAACGTTCATTACCTTTTGTATTAAAGTCGATGAAACATATCGTAATCCAGGGATTACGTTGTTTTATATTTTGTTAACGCGTTATTCCTTATTTTCATTAACCTATGTGATAACAGCTACGTGTCATGATTGTTTTCAGTTTAGTAAACTTTAAACACTAGTTATAAACGCAGTGATAGCCTTAAGATTTGAACAATGGTCTCTCCGACGGGAAGTCCTGGGTTCAAATACTGCAGTGCACCTTTAATTTTCAAAGTTATTTGCGTATTAGAAGTCGATTACCACTTACGACGATATACGAAAACATTGTGAGGAAATCTCCACTCCCGAGAGTTCTTTATAAAGCCCTCAAAAGTGTACAAAGTCAAGCAAAGCGCTCTCGGCCAGCGTGGTGGTTTATGGCCTGACTCTTCACATTGTGAGTGGCGACCCGAGCCCAGTAGTGGGACAAGTATGAGTTGCAATGATGATGATACATAAACCTTATTATTATTAAGGACAAGCTCGAGGTCAGTAACAGATGAACAAGACCCACCGACCTGTACTATGAAGGATCATGTATTGCTTCGGGTATATTCCCAGGAGTTTAGTGACACAGTTTTGTTAACGGACCTAGTGGGAGTTTACCATGTTTGTCTGCTGACCCTACACTATGGACGTTAGGTTGGGGTTACAGGTGAACCTAGGTGAACGTCGTAAGGCTGGCTTCCAACGGTGCGTGATTTGAACGGTAAAGACAAACTATCAATGCATATATTCCAATACGGTACTTGTTCGTCTGCTGTTGCGATCTTGGAATCCCAGCTGATTTATAACTGAAATATATTAACTAGTATATATTCGTATTAGAAATTAATTATGCCTAACTTTGTGAAGGAGAAGTTTGTGGGAAAACTGGCACTCCTGAGAGTTCCCCATAAAGTTCCCGAAGGTGTCTGAAAACCTAATCCACAACTAGTATTGTGTAACACGTGTCTGCATGTGTGTAGCAGTTTCCCTGGGCTCGGTATATGGGAGCTGGTATTGACTAATTAATTTAGTTTAAAACAGCACAAAGGTGGATTCGACGCGAGTTTCATTGTTTTTTACAAACTTTTATTTAACTTGCAGTGTATGTTTGTATATTACTATGTTGGTATAATTATATTTGTTTGTTCGGGTCAAATCTTGCAAGCTTAATTAGACCCACTTCCTCTTACAATACGGAGTGGAAATTTTGCAAAGTTTTCATTCTGATGCCAATGCATTTTTATGACAAGCATGACCTGATACTACGTTCAGGATTGGATCCAGACAAGGAAACTCCTCAACAGATATCAATACAGTTATGAAATTTTGTGTTTCTTTGTATTATGAAACTATAATTAAAACTTGTGTTTTTAAATATTTTTAATAAACCTTGTTCTTGTATATCTCTGTGGACTTACTTTCAGATTTAATATTAAAATATCTATCTGTATTACTTCCAGTGTACATCAAAGGTAACTCAAAAACTGGCTCAGATGTCGGACAAAATTACATGGCAGTAAGCGGGAAAGTACCAGCTATTGAATAAAAATAAAAACCAAAATCGGTGAACCCAATATAAAGTTAGGAGCGAACATTAAGAAAATAAAAAAAAATAGTAAATCAAGTCAGATGTCGCTTAAAGTATCATCAACCTATGGGACACGTATTACCTTTGAAATAAAAAAAGAATTATCAAAATCGATCCACCCAGTCAAAAGTTATACAATAAGAAAACAATAAAAATATTAAAAAGAATAGTAACTCCAAAACTACTCGTCTGAAGTCGCTTAAGACGGGACCATATCGCAAGCATCAGCTTTTGATCAAAAGAAATTTTTCAAAATCAGTCCACTCAGTAAAAAGTTCGGAGCTAACATATACGAGTATACAAAAAGAAAAGAAAAACGATAATATTCACGAATGGAGTATCTCCGTTTTTGAAGTCGGTAATAAAATGCACATGTTCCGAAATTTTTACAATGTTTGTAACGCGCTAGTATTATAGTAGCTTATTTCACTTAGAAATAAAACCTCAAGAACTAGTCACGCTAAAAATAATGTTCAAAGACAAATATTTAACTCACAGGCACTAAATTTAGTTCAAAATAATGAAACAGGTGTTTACATTGAAAACAAAACCGACGCGGGCCCCAGGCGGCGCCGCTCGCCGGCCTTCTAGAACAGTCTCATTCAAGATGTATTTTTGTATCTGTACACAAGTGGCCCTGAAACGTTCTTCATCATTGCTACCCACAACTGTCCCACTGCATAACTCGGGTCACAATGTGAGGGGTGCAGGGTAGTGACCACGATGGCCAAGTCCGGATTGGTGGACTTCACACACCATTGAGAACTTTATGGAGAACTCTATGGAGTGCAGGTTTCCTTACTATCGTTGGTTTTCGTCGTAGTGCACAGACAACCAATGTCTCAATATCGGACTTTCCAGGTGTTCTGACAGAGTACGTAGGATGTCATTATCGGAGTTACGGACACGTACCCAGAACGCGGCTACCCTAGATCGTATGATTGCAAAGAAATCCAGTATTCTAGCTTCAGCAAACATGTTGGAAGCGCTATAGAATCTTGGCAGCTTCATTAGAATTCGATATATATCAGTTCGAAGGAACAACGCCCAAACCATTAGACTATCACTACTTATCAAACGTGGCAATGGGTTGGCCGCATAATTGAAAGTATTGGTAGATGATGGGAAAGAAATACCCTTGAAAGGAAGCCACGTCTTAGAAAAAATATCCTAGCACAACCCCGACCACGCGAACTATCGACCTAAAGATCACAACGATTATTCACTGGATTCAGAGGCCTTAGGACTTGTCGAGAGTGGTTTGAAATTAGGAGGCCTATGTCCAAAAGTGACGTATAAAGGTGGCTAGATGAAATCAATAATTAACTTTCAGCGTTAAGTCAAAACTCAGCTGACATATTATGAATTGGTA
>DWJZ01009414.1:0-10722 GCA_018249125.1 Asbolis capucinus
GTAGTTGATCTTTCCTAATAAAAGATTTATTACAAATGTCACATGCAAATGGTCTTTCACCTTTATGTATTTTTTCATGCCTTTGTAAACGAAGCTTGCTACCGAATCCTTTGTTACAGATATCGCATGGGTATGGCTTGTTATCAGAATGCACCATCGAATGACTTCGAAGTTGATCTTTCCTTATAAACGACTTGTTACAGATATTACATGAATGTGGCTTATCTCCCGCATGCACTTTTAAATGATACTTCCATTCTTTTTTTTTGTTAAATACCCTATCACATATATCACAGGGATACGTATCTTCACAGAAATGGACGAGTTTCCAATGACGTTGTAGTGCCACCTTTTGTCTAAATTTTTGTTTGCATAGATCACACGCATACTGTATCTCACCATCATGTAATTTCATATGTAATTTAACAGAATGCTTTCTAGTAAATGCTTTATTACAAATATCACATGTATATGGCTTTTCACCCGAGTGTACTTTTAAATGTTTTTCTAAATAATCTTGACTAACAAACGTCATTTCACACTCGAGACAAGTATATGGCTTTTCACTATTATGTATCCTCAAGTGACTTCGTAAATTACTTATTCGAGTAAATGTTTTTGTACAAAATTTACATGTAAATAATTTGTCCCCTGAATGTTTTCTTAGATGACGTGTTAGATGGGTATTACTTTTAGTTTTATAATTGCAAACTATACAGTCGTAAGAGTCTGTTTCATGGACTTTTAGATGAGTTGATAGAAGAAAAGCACTGGAAGTTATATAAGGGCATTTGTCACAGGCTACCTTGTTTTTAGCTATATATCGCGCGTCGTCGTCATCGTCGTCCGATTTCTGGACTGTCTGCGCGTTCATGTGATAGAAATCTTCTGGTACTTGAACTGCTGTGGAGCACTGTGTTGCGGTCTGTTCTTCAGCGACGGGAAAATAAGTCACCAGAGGATAATCTGGACCTACAAAATTATAGGATAATGAACATTGTTTTATTACATGATTGAATACTTCTAGTACTGCTTTTTACGAATTTTCTATCATACAAGAGATTTATCTTTCATTTTTATTTAAGAAAATTTTTTAAAGCTTTCCAGCAAGAAGGTTCATAAAAATACTTACATGGTAACGATTCATTGACGTTCAAAAGGACGTAACCATCAGTTTGTGTTTGGCCGTCGCTAGAACCACTCACAGTAACCAAACTGTTAGCAGCAATTTGGTTATTATTGACTGCATCATAAGTCAACATATTAATATTTTGATTGTCAGTAACTGTATAAAAATTCAACAAATTTAGATTTTGATTGTTGTTAACAGTACCATAGTTCAACAAATTTATGTTTTGGTTGTTGTTAACAGTACCATAGTTCAACAAATTCATGTTTTGGCTGTTGTTAACTGTAGTGTAATTCATCAAATTAATGTTTTGGTTGTCGTTAACAATTGCATAGTTCACCATATCAATGTTTTGAGTTTGGTTAACAGGGTTGTAATTCAGAATGTTAATGTTCTGGTTTCCATGAATAGTATTATAATTTAGCAAATCAACATTTTGGTTGTCAGCAACAATGTTGTAATTCATCACTTCATTATTTTGATTTTCAGTAACAGTATTATAATTCATCACATTAATGTTTTGGTTTTCGGCAACGATATTGTAATTCACCACTTCGTTATTTTGATTTTCAGTAACAGTATTATAATTCATTACATCAATGTTTTGGTTTTCGGCAACGATATTGTAATTCACCACTTCATTATGTTGATTTTCACTAACAGTATTATAATTCATCATATCAATGTTTTGGTTTTCGGCAACGATATTGTAATTCACAACTTGATTATTTTGATTTTCAGTAACAGTATTATAATTCATCAGATCAATGTTTTGGTTTTCGGCAACGATATTGTAATTTACCACTTCATTATTGTGGTTTTCAGGAACAACGTTGTAATTATGCACATCAACATTTTCAGTATCGTTTAGAATGTTGTAATTCGACACTTCATCAGTTTGGTTTTCATTAACAGAATTATAACTCAACATATCAATGTTTTGATTTTCACTAACAATATTGTAATTCATCATTTCATTATTTTGGTTTTCATTAGCTGTATTATAATTGACCACATCAATATCTTGGCTATCGCTAACAATATTATAATTCGTCACTTCATTATTTTGGTTTTCATTTACAGTATTATAATGGAGTACGTCAATGTTTTGGCTTTCGCTAACAATATCAAAATTTAGCACCTCGTTATTTTGGTTTTCAGGAACAACATTATAATTCAACCCATCAATATTTTGATTTTCGCTTAGAATATTACAATTTGTTACTTCATTGTTTTGGTTTTCATTAACTATATTATAATTCAGTATATCAATGTTTTGGTTTTCACTAATAATGTTGTAATTAGTCACCTCATTATTTTGGCTTTCATTGACAATATTATAATTCAGCACATCCTTGTTTTGGTTTTCGATAACAATGTTGTAATTCGCAACCGCATTATTTTGAGTTTCATTGACAATGTTGTAATTTAGGACATCAATGTTTTGGTTTTCACTGACAATATTGTAGTTTGTCACTTCATTATTTAGGTTTTCATTGAGAGTGTTATAATTCAGTACATCCGTCTTTTGATTTTCGATAACAATATTGTAATTAGTCGCCTCATTATTTTGGGATTCATTGACGACATTATAATTCAGGAGATCGATATTTTGGTTTTCGTTAACAATATTATAATTAGTGACTTCATTATTTTGATTTTCAATAATATTCCCAGGAATTACAATATCAATATTTGGGAGTGTATCGAAATTATCCACATTAACATTTTGAGTCTCGTTGAGGGCATCAAAATCAATGGTATCAGAGTTTTGGTTTTCGTTAACAATGTTGAAATTCGTGACTTCAATATTTTGGTTGCCATTTATAATGTTTTCATTCATCACATTGATATTTTGGGTATCGTTAAATGTATCAAAATTTCCCTCAATTATATTTTGAGTATTGTTAAGGGTATCAAAATTAACCACATCAATATTTTGATCTTCGTTTGCACTATCGTAATTCTGACTATCACTGGTTTGATTTTTGGCAACGGCTTCATAATTGTTGTTTTCATTTACAATATTATAATTTAAAACATCTTTGCTTTGGCCCTTGTTAATCTTATTGTAATCAAGGATATCATTGTTTTCATTTTTGTTATCAATATTGTAATTGAAAACATCACTATTTAGGTTTACATTGGTAATATCGTAATTTATAATATCGTTATTTTGGTCTCCGCTAACAGAATTGTGAGTGATGGGTTCGTTGTTTTGGCTTTCTCCGACAATATTGTAATTAAGGATTTCGTTGCATAGATTGTTATTAGCAATATCATAATTGAGGATATTGTTATTTTGATTTCCGTAAATAATATCATAATTAAGGATATTGTTGTTTAGGTTTTCAGTAGTATTATAACATAAAATATTATTATTTAGGTTATCGTTAAGAACAGTATAGTTCATTACATCTATTGTTTGGTTTTCAATCATAGGATTCACATTCGCATTTACTGCTGGCACGTCATCTACAAACAGTATGTTTGGGTAATACAAATATACGTAACTATTCATCATTGTTATGATTTTCAATGTTTTTCAGGTTAGGAACATATCTGGTAACTTGAGGTTGAGTTCTTCGTTTTCGAGAAGCGTTTTCATAGTTTGTGAATATATTTCTACCGTCATCTGAAACAATATGAATATAAAATAAATTTATGATCATCAAAAAGCATTGACATGGGAATTAATTGGGTAACCAAAAATTCAGCTATGAAAAACAGGAGCAATTCTAACTCAGTTTCCAAGATTTGTTACATCGTGATATGATTTTACTTAAAGGTTCATTTGTTACAATGGCTCTTCGCAATTTCGCAAGCATATTTTAACTACGATATTTTAATCACAATACTACAATAGCACAAAAAAAATAATTTGAATTCGCGTCGCATATCGAAGCGAATAATATAATATTATTTTAACTTAATAGAAATGATGTCATTGTACAAAAGGAAAAACATATTAACTATTTGATGATTCATGAAATTAGGTCAAAAGAGTAATAAAAAATCGTGGGTACTTGTTTAAGGTTTATTATGTTTTTAATAATAATGAATACGACAAAAACAAAAATCATGAGTAACTGCACACAGATAAATCACACACAGACAACACAGGAAAAATATAACACATAGAAGAATATGTATACTTAGGACAACTTATAACTGCAAAAAACAGTATGTAAAAAGAAATAGAAGGTCGCTAATACATGGAACATATTGGTCTCTGAGCGAAGTTGTGAAAATAAACACATGCCAATTTAAGATAAAACAAAAGTATATAATATATGCATCCTACTATGCTTAACATACGATTGCCAAAGTTGAGCGTTGACAGAAAAAGTAGTGAACAGAATAAAAGTATCTCAAAACAGAATAGAAAGAAGTGTAATGAGCATAAAGAGATAAGATAAAATAAGATTAGTAGATATAAAAAGCAAAACTAAATTTAAAGACACAAAAAAAGACATGCAACATATTAAAATGGAGATGGTCAGGACATATTCTAAGGAAGACAAATGAAAAATTTACAAAAACAATCATAGAGTGGTATCCTCGAAATGGAAAACAAACTCAAGGGCGACAGGTGAAGCGTTGGGAAGTGGCTGGTCTAGTGTGATTGAGGACAGCAAGAGAGAAAAATAAGTGGAAGATTTTGGAGGAGGCCTTTGCCAAAGGGCAAGCTGTTGCTTAAAACCGACTGCTTAAAGTTGCAAATGTAAGCGAAATCAACAGCAATAAAGGATTATTTATTATTTTAAATACAAAGATAGTTGCTTTTAGTAAAGAATAAATTTTAAATAATCGTGTTTAGCATATATTTTAAGCCTTTGACAAGTACCCTCGAATTTTTTTTACATGTCTTACATACCTACGTGTACTTAGGGTACGTACAATAACATAAAAGAAAGTCAAATTTCCACTTCACTCACTAATTTTAACTAAAAATAAATGTTACAATCAAAACAAACATGTTTATTTTCGCGTTTCGGGTGCAACTAATAACTGCAAACTATTGACAAACATTGTACCTTACTTTCTATGTCACAGACAAACAATTGAGGATATGACGAAACGCTTTTTTTATCGGAAATGACGTCATGTAATGTACAGTGGCACTTCAAAAGATGCATACTTAGAACCGGCACGTCAATGAACACACGCATCGCAGTTTGAGTACAAACATAGTGTTCGGCTAGTTTTTCCTCTTCAAGAAAACGATTCAGAGGGTTTTACTGCGCAATTTCGGGTTACGAAGTCGTTCGCGCATCCACTCGAGTAAGACCGCGCAGATCGATAAAATACAGATTACTTCGTACGCTCTCCGAGAGCCACTTGTCGAGTCTTGTGGCATGGCAAGATGCTCTCAGCAAAATTGAGGGTATAGCGCGGGTTTTTACTTGCGATCAACGTATTGTAAACTATCTACATTTTGTACGGGATCGTAGTAAAAATTACCAGCCACGAGATGGCTCTGTCCATCTCATACAAAATTTAGGTGGGAAGTTTTATACCTCCCCGAAGGCCTCTGATCAGTGGCGTAATTATACCATCAAATTAATTGGAAAGGAAAACTGAGATAGCTTCCTAACTGTAATAATTGTGCCATTTTTTTACTAAACTTTGTTTAAAATGTCTGGTTAAAACTGAGCTCGTCACAATTTTCCAATCATGCCACCCTAGTTACGCGATTGCCTCGTATCGCTACTACTTAAATATACAAACGAGGACCTGTCTTTACGTATCCTCCGAAGCACGGAAGCAGTCAATTGTTTTGCAACTTGCGGGTATCTATCCCACGACCTACCGCGCCTGTTGCAGGTAACTTAGGATCAACACAAATCGAGGGCTGTTCACTGTCATGACTGTTGTTGTACGCTATTTTGTGAGTTTTCATTTTGCCGTATTGGAGCGGCCTAGAATATCAACCCCAATTCCACGATGGCAAACCAGGATGTCGTAGGAAGCGATAGAAGTCAGCTGGTGATAGGGTATCACGGAAGAATTGTTATGCCGCCAAACGTTAAAGTAGGTAGTCTGTGTTGTTCAGACTATACCCCTGTGCCAAATTTCATTCAAATCCGTTCAGTAGTGTTTGCGTGGAGTAACAAACATCCATCCATCAACTCTCGCAAACTTTCGCATTTATAAAATTAGCAGCGTGTAGGACAAAAAACAAGTCTCTTCAAACTGGTTAAGAGAGCGATCAGACTGGCTCGTCGAGCAAAGGGCAATTTAAACACGTTTAAAAATAGGAAATTAGACATTAGTTTACGACATTGAAATAAAGTTCTTTCTTAACGAGTTAGGTCGGCTCTACGCATTCTCTATTTAAGAAGAACAAAGTGAAAAAAAACCTTATTACATTTATTTTATTTTAATTTTAGTGCTAAATATGGACCGCATTTTAAAGGACATGTACACAGATAAAAAATATTTTTTAATAATTTATTAATCAAATAAAAAAATTAAAAATAAAACTCATTTTAATATAAAACATTTAATATCTAAGTATATAGCGCCGCGTGTCTATCGAGTACAGCACTAGTCTCTGGCGGGAAGGCGGACCGTTTGCTCGCGATGAAGAATTTGAGTGTGTCGCGGACGGCGGGCGGGAAGTACGGCGCGGTCAACTCTTGCGCCAACACCGAGAAGCACGGTGGAAGACGCCAGCGTATTTTAAAGTCTTTGTTCTCCGACTGTAAAAGAAAAAATATATTATTGTTTTACTCCGAACTACAGCGTTGATAACTCTCAATATGAAAAGATATCCATGCTCAGCTGAAGGCCATCAATGGGTTGAAGACGCCTTCAATTAACTATCCGGGTCGATTAAACAGCCGCTCCAGATTCTATCCAGGACTATATCAGCTTCCCCCAATGCCAGCACTCGCCTTGATCAGTCCCTTTAGTTCCCGAATCCATTCAACAAAGCATCAGCGAGCGGCCACGTAACGGCGTTATAAGGCAGGCCGCACGCGACAGTTGTATCTGTATATGACGCTCAAGCTGGTGCCAGCGCTCACCTTGATCAGATCGAGTCCCTTCAACATAGCATCAGCGAGCGGCCAGGTGGCGGAGTGTCCGGCTCGCTCGCACGCCGCTCGACACAGCCGCCGTGCCGCCGCATCTGCTGCTGCGCTGCTGCCGGCCAGCCCGCACACGCACAGCAGCGCCTCTATACGACGCTCTAGCTCTGATGACGGCTCTGACAGGGACTGTGAGGGCATGTTTTAAACATTATAATAGAATTAAAAATAAAGCCTACAAAAGGTGCAGAATATATTTATGGTGTTTGCTTTTATACCAAACTAGGGTTCGCCCACTTCTTGGCCCGCGAGTTATTTTATGGATGACTTGATTTATTTTTAAGATTTTCTCATCAATTATAATCATTATACACAGTTTACAAAAAAATCTTATCAAATTATACACCAAAACCTTCCCTGAGAATCGTTTTATGTATGTGAAAGATTTATGAGTTTCTATAGAGGGACAGAGGCGGCGAGGGGACTTTATTTTTTATTAAGTAGCGATAACGAATTAGTTCACAAAATACGTGAGCGTCTGTCTAAGGAAAACTGATAGTGGCAAAAGAAGGTAAATTTGAAGAGTTGATTCTTGATATTTGTTTTATTTTATTAATTTAAATTTGAGAACATCAATTGTAATACCCATATTTCTATCTTCTTCTGTTGCTTAAACAATCTACAGCTTCCCTTCTTTACTCGTCTTCCCCACATGTGCGGGTCTATTATTTCCTTCCTGGCATGCAACGCTTCATTGAAACCCCATTAATATTCCATGGGCAGCGGTGATCACTTGCCATAAGGTGGCAGGTCTCCTCATATACAGGCAATGTTTACACTTACAAAATACATAAAAAAGGACATACCAGTATATAAGCTTCCAGAACATCAACAGCATTGGGTCCTAGCTTCATGAAGTTGTCCAAGGAGGGGTCTTTCATGAACCGAGCGGCTTCAGACTGCACCTGCTCATCACCTGTGAATGTTTACAATTGTTACTTTGAAATAGAACAATTCGATTCTTCGTCTTTATTTATTACGGTATGAGGGCGTAACTCGTCATCAATATCTTTTTTAGTGGTTTTAGTAGAAGTCATTAGTGCTGGGCAATATCCACTTAGGATGTCTCATAAGCTACTCACTGGAATGATCCAAGTTGATGACATTCCCCATGTCCACCATCGTATCCAAATGCTGTGCATCCTCAGGAGCGCTGTCTTCAGAGTTCTCCTGATCTGAGTTGTCTTCATCCTCGTCCGATTCTTCCTCGGAACCAGTGACATCTGTTGGCAAAATTATGTTTTCAATAGCAATCTTGTTGAGAACGACATTGTCTTGTACGCTAGTTGACCTGGCTGATGATGTTCTTTAAATTATTATGTAAAATGTAAAAACCACATCACATTGTTTCCGCCGCACCATACACTTTTTTGAGTTAAGAAAAGAGTCTCGGTCCCAGCAGTGGACAACATGGAAGCCAATGAGTATTACTCACACTCATCCCCACTGCCTTCATTGTCACTGAGCTGCGCCGAATCTCCCAGTTTGTCGCGCATTATCTTCTTGTTGCCGACTCCGCCCAGACTGTTGCCTGTCAAAAATAACAAATTCATATTCAAAACTTTTTCATCCATTTAGGTACCTATAATATACTTCTTAACTCACTAGTTTTAGCCCGCGGCTTCAACCCGTGAGTGAGGTACGTTGTCGCAAAGAGACCAATGTTATTCCAAACTATAATCTCTGTGCTACATTTCATCCAGGTTGGCTTAGTGATTTTACCGTGTAGGAGGAACAATCCATCCGTTGATGGTCACAAATTTTCACATTTATAATATTAGTAGGACTAAGGTTCTCCCACGGTACCAACCAAAATAAAAGGTAGCCTTTGTCACTCTCCAGACCATCAACTATGACCACATAAAAAACGAAGAGACCTTTTCAACTTTGAAAATTCTTGACTTGACTTGACGTTGACTTCAACGCGATTTGCGATTTGGCATGAGCGCCATATATTTTATACGTAAAAGGTATAAATATTATTATGATGAGTTGAGTTTAAAGGGAGAAAAGTTCCTCGAATGGGGACACATTTCGGCAAAAAGATAATCCCCGAGCAGGTGGACTGATGTACTGAAGAAGACAGCGGGATTCAAAAGGCTCAAGACTTGTCAGATTGGCGCAAATTTACGAGAGGCCTGGGGATTCAAAAGGCTCAGGATTGGTCAGATTGGCGCAAATTTACGAGAGGCCTGTTGGTGTCCTATATGGCCAAGGACAATACCTTAGTTTTACTAAGCGGACTGTATTAGAAATTATATAGACATATGATATGGGGATCGCGATTGGTGTGCTGCCTCGCAGACCGCCGTAGGTCGGGTGGTCGCGCTGGCGGTCGTTGCTCCGCTGCGCGACTCCTTCACGCGATCATGCCTATATTTCCCACTGAACGTCTAAAGGCTGGTGGATGGATGAATGAGTTTAAAGAATGTAATTATCACGTACCAGCCAACACGACTCTGTTCAACCGACCAGCGCCGGTCGGGTGCGAGGTGATGCTCTCCACAATCTCCATACACGCGTCACGACCTATCTCGTTACAGCTCAGATCCAATGACTGAAATCAAAATAATACACTCTAATATGCACAAATAAACCCCACGACCTGTGACAAACGTTCATCTGTCAAATGGACATAGTTAAGCGAAAAGGATCCAATCCACATCAAAGTCAAAGTGGTTTTAGTTAAATAAAATTATTTTAAACACGAATACTATAACATAAATTCAAATATTTCTTTTTATTGAAATTTATATATTTTTTACCTTTTCTTAATTGAATATTTTTAACTGGTTAATATTATTTATGTGTGAAATCATTTTGTTGTAATAAAGTGACTTTTCGCCTTCATATGGATTGGATCCTTTTCGCTTAACTACGTCCAAATCTCTACTCTGTCGGGAATCTTATCCCGGTTTCATGTGCAGGATGCGGACATAGGTTTCCCGATAGAAGGACCAATTTACAAACCAGTTCTATATGATCTTCATATAATTTTTTTTTTTTTTTGAATCTCTGCACCATTCATATCCGCACACGCACCCACCATACACACGCATAGGCACACACACACGTATACATGTTACATGTAAATAATTACCTCAATAGATCTTACCTCTAAGTGTATATTATTATCTTTAAGCCCCTTCGCTAGCGTCAAGGCACCCTTGCTCTTCAACAGACAATCCCCAAAATTGATTGACTTCAGTTTCTTTAACCTGAAATAAATTTAATAACATTTGATATTTTTCCCCCGTCTCCCTCCCTCCATCATACAACCCGGCGTACAGAGGATATCCAACCCTATATCGTAAACATAACGCCAGTTCATAGGATGCGGTGTTTCTCTTCTTTCATTATGCGTACCGCGAAGGATTGGAATAACTTGCCTGTGACGGTGTTACCCTACGTATGATGTAGATGTCTTTAATAGAAAAGTAAATACGTATTTACTAAGTTTGCCCAACATTTTAGACATCATCGCCACTTACCATCAGA
>DWJZ01009415.1:0-10722 GCA_018249125.1 Asbolis capucinus
GGGACAGCCTCCCAGACCAGAGATTAGAAGCGTTGTCTGGGTTCGGGCCCCTGCACTGTCCGGCGGGCGGCCTGCGGCAGGTCAGCCGTTTCACCAGGTCTCCCTGGCCGACGCGTCAACATATCACTCCCTTTGAGCAACGGAGTCTCAAGTGTTCATCGGCCCCAAGAACTCACCGATCAATCTCTGCACATAGGAAAGGGATGGGTGACTGGCTCTCAAGTCCACAGCCGGAACACGACGTATCATTTGGCGGCTGACTCATACTCAAGTGTGGTTGCTAGCCAGTTAGCCCAACTGGCCAGTTGGGCTTCATGGAGAGATAATAATACCAGTAACAATAGTAAATATATAATGAAAAAGTCTATGTTAAAGTCATGCCCGAGCATGTTTTTATTAAAATATTCATCCAGTTTTTAATTGAATGGTTGGATGGAATGAAAACAGAACACTCTTTTACATACTTTAAGTTGACCTGATTAATCTCGCCTGATAGTATACAACTTTAGATAATATTTCCCTTACTACTGACTTGGAGTCTGAACGCAAAGGGCATCGGGTGCGAATCCCGACTGTGTTAGAGAGTTAAGGGGCGAATAAATATTTGTTCTCGAATGATAGGTATAGTTTGTAATGTATTGTTTTTGTTGTCGCTACCACCCGCGAGTTGGGGAATCCTAGTGAAGTGCAAATTATGCCGCTAGCGACCTCGCCTGGTATTGCTTAACTCTTAAAAACGAAACGAACTGCTGAGCTATGAACGCTTTCAAAATTGTCGATCTATGTTTTGAAACGAAGAACCGAAATACATAGATGGACGAACATGGTGAGAGAAAAGGGTCATTCCATGATGGAGGTTACGACCCAGCATTGGGGAAACGACGCAAGGAGGATGATGTATTGAGAGTTCTTTGTTTTAAAACAACCAGCTATCCAATTACCTTACTAAAGTGCGATCGATCTCTCTCTATCATTTACGATTGACAGATGTCAGCCATCGAACTATACACTGCGGCGCCAGTCTGATTTTGTTTTTCATCTATTCTCTCTTTTGCTTTAGTTTAAAAATTAACGAGCAGTGATAGTCGGTTTGAAAGTTAGTCTCTCAAACGGAGGACCTAGGTTCGAATCCTTTTAAAAGTGATGTGCATAATTATGAGGATTCTGTTGGATTTACATGTTAACGGCGTTTTCTAGTGTAAACATATTAAATCCAATTGTGGAATTAGTACTTGGCCAACATGGTGGACTATGGTCAGTACCTCTCACATTGTGAGTCCAGTAATGGGACAGGTATGTCTTGCAATGACGTGAAATCATTAACCCGATTGAACTCTTCGTATGACGCGGAACCCGGTATATATATTTTTAATTTAAAATCAAAAATTATTTTATCTTGGGAAATGATAAAATACCATTGGTCGTGGCTCTATTATTTTTCAATTAATTGGAGACCAGTGAAAAGTGAAGCACAGTTAAATATAATTTCATGAAAAGAAAGACCAATTTTTTGGAATTTTTAAATAAAACTCTGAATGGATACTTTGTTCTTTGTTATATAAAGAACGATCTATGGCAAATTGTAAGTTGACGAGCTTTTCATAAAGAATCTCAAGAATATAATTTCAAGGGAATTATATCCCGATATGATCACTTTCAGCGACCCGTTTCGCTTTAAACGATAGGGTTGTGCCATACTTGCTTATGGATAGAATAAAAAAATAATAATGTCAAACTGGATTTTTCCCGCGACTACGTCCATGTGGTACACCCTACTTAACCCCATCACTCTCTACAACCCCTATTTTCTTTATCATGCTTCGCAGGCTTCCACAGGTCAACACCACATCTTTTGCATGAATACAAAGTGTTGTGTTTGTTTCTTTGATAGTGAAGAATTTGAATCACCTGTTTGAACTCCTTCTGTGCATGATGCTTTGTTACAAGCACCTTCATATGCTTTTTGCGTGGATATTTCGAACCAGTTGCATGGATCAGCGTCACAGCTGAACAGCACTGGCGTTGAAGAACTTTGACAGGATGACATTATATCTGTCATTTCAATGTCATTTATTGGATTAAAATATTTTAACGACTCACACGAGGTGTTATTAGTGTAATATGTCTGTCTGTTTTACTGTCCTAACGTCTCCATACCAATGAACCTATTTTGATGTAGTTTCTTTTAGTTGGAAAGATAATTCAAATGATACTATTCTTAACATGTTCGAGAAGATGTGGTGGACCAATCGAAAATAATGAGCTCTCTGCTAGTGCTTCACTAGCTAGACAAAATGTTTATTTTTTGTCTTCAATCCTCATAAATTTGATACAACTTCAAATTCATATCATGGGAATTATAAGGGTACCCGTACCTACTTCCTTAAAATATGCTAAGATGCAGTATAAAATCCAGATTTTTTTCCGATGACTGCCAACCCTAACGTGTAGCAGGTGCAATCTGAGAATAGAATCCATAAATTCTGAACCTCATAATACAGCCCTCGTTTTCCAATTTATTTAGCATACATTTTTTGCTGAACCTCTCAGCCAAATAGCCATTTCACATTGTATATTTTCCTTAAATTAAGGTAATTTCCCGCTTAATGATCCCATTTGAGTTACGATACGGGTAAGTGAAATGAAATACATATTTGAGAGATGAATTTGTATGGCTTATAGTTAAATGAGATATGATTAATGAGTTTTGGGGCTTCTTTTTTTATTTATGACTCTTATCTTTTTTCTCCCTATCTTTTAGTCATCCGCCTTCCTGTACTTTTTCTGTCGCGCGTTCTAAAGCGCTGTATTGTCGGTGTATTTGATTTTTTCCTTTCATTTTTTCTTTGTTGTTCAGACCCGTTCAGATATTGCAAGAAGCGTATTTGTCGCTGCATTTTGAACATCGCGTTGGTGACTCACTGGAGTTGCTGATGTAAGGCGAGGATGATAAATTGCTATTGATTGGGCTTGTAAAGTTTGTGAAATATCGTTTTTTATGTTGCCTGTACCCAGGCATAGAAATTCCCTTTGCGCTTTTCTGTGTGTTTTGGCATAGGGTCATTAGGTAACTCATATTGTGCTCCAGTAGCGAAATGAGTTTAGTTTTGTAATTTAGGATTCTGTATCCCGTTTATGAATGTGTTTTTTGCACATTTGTTTTTTAAAAGGATTTGAAACAACGTAAGATCTTTGGAAGGCTAGCTGTATTGTATCATTTATTTTAATTCGGTTTTTATCGATATGTTTGTGTTCACGATCAATCTTTGTTAGCGATTCAATTATAATGATACCTCCCATATTTTTTTTTTTAGTAAATATTAAAGTTGGCAGTCGTCACAATTAGCTGATTACAGCCCGATCCAACTCTGGGAAGGCCCTCGAGCTCAGTAATGGGTTTTCGACGATGACAAAACAAATGAAAGTTACAAATGGACCGTAAAAAGGTAATTGACCTACCGTCAACGAACACTCCCTAAAAATGATTGAAGTGTGACGTTCAAGAGCCATTGATAATAATGATTGTGGTTTAAATATCGTGCGCTAGTTGCGGAAATTTAAAGTGCAAGCACCTCGTCTTGGAATCCATGTCTATATTTCTATGTCCTCGTGAACATAATCGTTGTCAATGTTACGTTTTTATTTTCTTAACTCTAAATTTTGAAGCGATACCTTATAACCTATCTTTGAATGCAGTCTCCTAGAGTCACTATGTAAGATTTTCAGTATATCAAAAGGATTGCTTGTGCAAAAAAGTTGTATTAAAATCTTCTGCTTCATTGACTAAAGTTATAGTCAAACTACGAAGCGTTATTGATAATTCATTTAAATTGTTTATAATCCTTTTGTCTCCAAACAAATGTACTAGAAGCTTCTCTAGAACTATTGACCGCTTATCTTTCAGTGCCAACAATAAACTTACATTCACCCGTCTGAACATTCTTGCCGTCATTTCTGACGTCGCTTACAATCCATTCCGCCTTAGAACCTTTGAAATGCAAACTATTTCAATGTTCAATAATTTTCTCGTCTACAGGATTTTGCATGGAATTTTAGAATAGAATTTGCGATAGTCATGACGTTACCGCAGTGAAAAATGTAATAACGACCGGCTTGATGTATCGACGTTGACGGAGCAATTGGCCGGGGGAATTGGAAAGTGGAATTTGAATTGAGTTTCTCGTGCAGACATTTTTAGCCTTTTTTTTGGGATAAGGTAAGGTCATATTTAGAGTGTTATTACCATTAGCCACTGGGGACGCTTAATTCTTATTTCATTATAAGGCTCCAGGTCGGATTAGGAGATTAGGGATAAGTGGCCAGCTAGAGTAACGGAAATTCTTCATCTCACCAAGATTACCCAACGACAAATGCGAGCTACTGTTAGATATGTAGCTTGATGTTTTTGAATTGAGACTTATTTCTTTACTGGGAAAAAAGTTATTGATTGAATTTGTCTCAGTGTCACATTTTTAACAGTATATGGCTTCAATTCTGGTGGAGATGTAACAATAACAACCGAAACGTGCTTTACGTGCCGTCCGCTGCAATAAAGCGCTCAAGACTTTTTTTCCATTAGCAAAATATATATCGTCGAGTCGTATTATATAAGTTCTGTATTTGTCTCAAATCCGTGGAACCCTAATAAGGTCCGACTTGTCAGGTATCAAAGCTTACCTCGAAAACTGAGTGCAACGGACAGGTGGATTTGGTCTTATAATTGAATTCAGCCCTTGTACCTACAGAAACATGGCCGAACTCCGGTAATTGGAAAATTGCTCCCTTTATTCACTGCAATTTTAATAAATCCTCTTTTTTTGGTATCGGCGACATGGGAGACATTTTTCCTAAATCTGCAGGCTGCTGGTATTGGACACTTCAGTTTAAAACAAGTCTCTAAGTCGATTTGTTCGTTTGGTTGGAAGATATTTTGAAGTGGTCGCAAATTTATCACTTAAATTAGCAGTTCAGACAACATACATATGTATGTATATGCGTTTTAATTTTTTCCAAATTTTCCTTTTGCTAAGATTGATTGTTAATGTGAATGTTTAAATTTTGCTTCATTGTCTATATTATTATAGCAGTCTCGTTTAAAATTCTCTTTACACTGTGCCAACGCAGAAAAAACAAGGATAGAGTTAACGCTTGAACGTGACTATAATGAGGGAATGCATTTAATTTGCTACTTTAACAAACACTATCTAAAGCGAACTGGGTTTATTTTCCCGAGAATTTAATATCTAGTTAGTATTTCATGTATTCTCTCTTACAACATAGCTAAGCCTGCGCCGCGCATGCAGTTATGAAATTGATCGTTAAAAGTTGTTACCGCACCATCTGGGCCCATGGGACCTCGTTACCTGCTTCCCGATTCTGCTAAGTGCTCTTCTTCTAGAAATTGTGGTTTTCTTATTACCTTTAAGCCGATTTTGTAGTTGTTATACATTAGTTAGATCTAATTTTTAAGTGGCATACTTTTCGATTGTTTTCATAACAAGCATATGCAAGACAAATTTCAGATTTTCTAGCATTAATTAGAACATTGCACATTAACGTCTATTTCTGGATTATCTTATGACACAGATTCTCAAAAGGTTTCTCAAAAGTTAATTCTCCTTCATTACCAGGGTTACACTGGATTCCGATGATGCCTATTGCCGTTTATATGTGTAGCCGACAATTTTACATCAGCTGCCCCGTCCACGGTTTTATATAGCTGCAAATGCCTTATGGTGAATAGTATCTTTTATCAAACACCTTTTTATTTTCGAAAAAAATTGAGTTTTGTTAACTCTGTTCGTTAATTTCGCATTAGTATAAACGAATTTCTCCCCTCTTCGTTATATATTTCATCAACACGAATTTTGAAACAATGTTAAGTCTCGTCGAGGTCAGTTCCTGATATTTTAGCTCACAGCTTGTAATATTCCAAGGCTAGTACTAACAGCGCCTACATAGACAAAACGGTGCGGCTAACCGGGACTTAGATGAATATCTTGACCCCTTTTCACGACGAAAACCGTCGGTGAAATATCATAGAGAAGGAGGATTTAGGAATTTCATACAAGCTTTGGATTTGTCACCACGGTGCTAGCAGGTTCTCTCTGTCTGAGAATGAGAATCTTCTGTGACAATGCTGTTTCAATTAGTGCTTACCTTTAGTAGTTTATATAATCTGTCTTATTGTCTTGCTTTTGAACATTTTCATTTGTTAGTGTTCATCGTTTGCCAACGAAGTAATTACTATTAGCATTCTTATAGTTTAGGCCATTTGAAAAATAATGCACTGAATTATTCAATAATTTATCTTTTATTTGTATTTCATTTTTTTATTGAAATTTATACACATATGTAGATACATCAAATGATATTACAATTTGAAGATACACGTATAATGAGAAAGGTACAGGCGCGAGTTCGCCCGCGTGGTATGTTGACAAAAAATAGTTTATATGTTATTTTAAAGTATAATTTATCCCTGTACCAAATTTCATTCTTGACCTTGTGTGAAGGAGTAACAAACATCCATCCATCGATCCGTCCTCACAAACATTAGCATTTATAATATTAGTAGGATGTACACTCGTTTCATGTCACACATCTCATCTCGTATCTCGCATGAAAGGAAATCCCACCAAACCGTGAATGGATATAGGACTGAAGGCTGCGGTCTAAGTAAAAGGCGCAAGAGTAGTATTTGAGCATTTTGATTTTATGTCTGTATTTGAAAGAATAAGATAATTATTTTTAATTTTTAATATAGAAATATTTTTCGAGATAAATGGTCTGCTGTACAATTGTAAATACATTCAAAAATGCATTAAAGTTTTGAATTTCCCAAAAGGCTAGAAAAAGTATTTCTTATAAAGTGCATAATTAGAAAGTTTTCTGGTTTTATATTTGACGATTAGCCCCAAAACTTTCATACCCTATTCCAATCCCTTCAAGTCTGTTTTTACAACAAATAATTACCCATATTCTATCTTAAGTTCTAAGTCTATCTCTGTCTAAGTCTATCTCTGTACCAATTTTCATTCAAATCTATTCAGTGGTTTAGGCGTGAAAGCCAATTTACATTTATATTATTAGTAAGGATAAAGATTATACTGAAATTCCTAAACCCGACCGCGTATTTCTCGCTATCGTGTCTGTTTTGGTCCAAAGCCTCAATCCACGTCAGACAAGACGTCCCGGCCAGAGTACTGACGGACAATGCCGGGGAAACGGGCGACGGGACGCGCCTATTGTCCAGGGAAACTGAATTTGAAAACTCACGGATACGTATTGTGCGCGTTTTATGCTCGCTATGTTATGCTATGAGCTTTTTTAGGGGCTTGTGCCGGTGAGGCTGAATGAATAATTAATTAAAGTATGTTGTGGATGTTACATAATACAAATTAGGGTTACGAGATTTATTTATTGTTTATTTTGGTATAACAATAAAGAAATCTTGAGAAGCTGTTTTCATTTAAAATTAGTTTAATTTATTTAATCAAAGTTGGTTTACCTCCGTTATCCATGTGGTTAACACTGTTCGAATATCAAAACACGTCATTACTGTTGATCTAATGCTGACGGATAAGGAACTATGTACATATTTAAGGGACGAAGATAATAGTGTAATAGGAGCTGATTGATGATAAGGAGCTTGATGATTATAATATTGTAATTATTTTTAATTGTGGTTTAGTTGTATTCTTTCATTAATTTTTTTTCACAGCAAAGTGACGCTGCCCGGGTATTCTTTTAATTATACATAATTAATTTTGGAATGATAACCAAACAGGGTCTCAACATGTTAGCAAGTAGTTCGGAGATATAAATATAAATTTAATTATCCCTAATTCATCCTGATGAACTGTCATATGAAAACTCACGGATATCCACAATTAAATTATTTGCAGTTCTATTTTAGTTATATTTTTCGTGATCCTTTGATGTCAGGTTACGCGGCGTTTCTCGTCGTTCCGCATCGCGCCTATTGTTCTCCCGTATATTTCTATTGTGAAGCTTTCAATGGGGAAAACATGCTGTGAATTTTGATAGCGGCAAGAGGGGTGTAAAATTGCATTTAGGTGTTTCACCGTAGGGACGGCATTCACACTTGGTCATTTCTCGTATAATCTACGTGTAAACATTCTTGCGAGATGTAGGTAAGTGTTGTTTGGATTAAACATTGTGCTTGGTTATTTGGAAAGGAATGTTTTGTGCCAGAGTTTGTTATATTGAGCTAATTCTGCGCGTGATTCTGCGGGCCTACATCAATGTTTTTCTCAATATGCTTCTTCAACTGTTTCAGTCTAGGCTATTTTAAAGTTTTTTAATAATTTGACTACAAAATATTACAGGTATTACCTATGCCGATGCAAGTGTACGGAGGCTATGACATGCGCTTTCTTCCTATGTTAAAATCAAGTAGATAGCCAGCTTACAATCAAGATGCGAGTTAAAAATTTGTCAAGATAAGAAAATAACTACTATATCTCTCATTCATAAGAGTTACACTTGTACTGAATGAAATATGGTTGTAATTCTTAGGAATTACTTGGAATTACGCCTTTACTGTTTTCCATCGTCAATATATTATATCTCATTTTATACAGACTAGTCTACTCTCCCGATTAATAAAAAGCCACCTCGATTTAATGAGATCTTCCCGACGCTACCTGTTCAATCAGTGGGCGCCGCTGGGGCCGGAAGCCAATCAACTATGATTGGAGGCTCCGTTATTAGTTTAACAACGACTGCGCTTATTTATTTATCTAGGTATTATATTAACTGGGTATATTGTTATATTACCTAGTGATATCAAAATGTTCGATGAAATAGAAAATATAGTAATATTATCTATTTATCTATAAATCTACAATCTGTAGTATAAATCTACCATAACAAAATTATAGGGGGGTCGAAAATGGCCTGAAATGCTTCCAGAAAAGGTTGGTGTGGACATGCCGCTGTTTGCAACTACTTGGTCGTGCCCCCAGATAATACATATAAATCTAAAATACAAATCTATAGCCTATAAAGTATAAGTTTACTTGTTGTGACAGTGCGTTGGGGATAGGGAAGGAATAAGGCCGGTGTGCATAGATGGTCTCTTTATTTAAAACTTACTTGAGGATAACCACAGGCACCAATGTCTCTGCACTAATTTCGCCACACTCGCGCACTGTACTTACGACACAACACTCGCGTCACTACGCTAACGACACTGTCCTCACGTCACTATACTCACACACACACCGTACACTAATAGCAATAAGCACTTCTAACTTAACTTTTCTTCTCTCTTCTTTCCGGATTCGTTTCCGAAACTAAAATACCCTATCTCCAACCGCCTTATATACCCCTAATTTCGAAGGAACATTCCAAATTCAGAAAATTTTTCAAATTTCTTCTATCCTGCTAACAATTTTGTTTTCCTGTACCGTCCAGAAAGTTCTAGGAATTCTATTTTTAAATTTCTTCTATACCGTTCAAACATTTTCAGTCTTGTTCTTTCAGTTCTTTTTCGTCCAGCTTAATCTAGAAATTTCTATTTTCTGTAAAATTATAAACTATAAAAACAAATATAAAACTTGGGGATGGAACCATGAACCTCCGCTTCGATAGTCCGACCATTTCCCACAGAGCCACGTAGCTCTAGCTTGCGTCGAAATTCGTTAACAGTTGAATCTACACGACACTATATTAACTCATAAAGAATAGAATAGAATACGAAACAAGAATGGCTTTAAATTATCTCAAACTTGAAACCCGATGGTTGGTTAGTAAACTCCAAAAAGTCGTAAGTGATACTAAGTAATATGTGGCCAATGTAGTGCGACCTAACATAAGGGAACTAGACATAAAGTGATCCAGCTGATGTATTAGTGTCAAATGTGATTTGTTATCCCGGTGAACATTTCTTCAACACCATCGCGGTACAGCCGTGACTATGATCCATGTATCTGGATGAATTATCAGCCAAAAACATATTCATATGTAACATAGCATAATGTACCCAACCAACGATGAGTCGAGTTGTAACTTGTAATGTTTCTTAAATTGTAAAAACATTTAGAACGTGTTAGAAAAACCACCTTTTAACTATATGGATTCGAATAAATCTGCACGGTACAAGGGAATTAAATTAAGGCGCAAAAAAAACTCCGATCGCCGAGGAAACGCCGTAAAAACGTTACCATAATTTTTCGGCTGGCTGTACAAAGGGTGCGCTGGGAACTAAACCAAAATAAGCAACAACCCTTTTCTAGAAGGTACGATTAATTATATAGAGATGATGTTACACAGTATAAATATTGGTATACATTTATACAGTTCTGTATATTTGATGTGTATAAAAAATTAGAATAGGGATTTTACTCTCCGATTGAGTCGATCTGGTACCACATTTGACTCACTAATTTTATTTCTATATAAGTCTGTCGGAGTTACATGATGTTCTGAGTTTGTGACGAAATGTCTGCATTTACTGCAAAATAATTACGGAAGTTGAGGTCTTCGCGACGGAGGTACGGATTGAAATATATCTTGAAATTAAAAACATATAAATATTGTTCAAGAAATTCAGAATTGTTTTCCTTAACAATTTTAATTTGGATGTCAGTCTTTCTTATTAATAAATTTTAATTTCAAAGAAGTTAAGCTGCACTGGATATTAATCTTAATAACAAAAAAATAGTCTAAACACACAATAATATTTCATCTTTAGTT
>DWJZ01009416.1:0-10721 GCA_018249125.1 Asbolis capucinus
TTGCCCGGGTACGTCAGAGTGCAATATTTCAGATCGCATTTAGCACTTCGCTCGCCTTCAGAAACTAACCAGATGCTCGCAGGCTACCCCTAATATTTTTCTAACACCTAAGAATTTCTTAAAGCCTTGATATTTGATGCCCTTTAAAACCACAAAAATGAAAAAGTCAAATTTTAATAATGATTCAGAATGTTTAATTCATATGTAATTCTCTTGTTCCGAGGGCAGATATACATATGTATATTAAAATATTTCTTGTTTCATAAAATAAAATAGAATTTTAAACAATCGTGTCTGTTACTACTACTTAATCTAACATTACCATAACCAGTAATTCAATTAAGAATTATCTATAAACAAGTTGAGAAATAGTTTAAATCTAACATTCGTACTATCAAATTTTAAGGACGTATAATATGAACATACTATATTTTTAGACTACATAATAAGACCAATGTAAATGGTCGATTTTTTCATTATGATTTTATAATGTAGGAGGTCATTCAAGCGTAATTCATAATGGATTTATGAATTAGCACGAAATTAGCTTCAATGAAATGTAAATGAACTGTCATATCGACGTAGGCTCACGTAATCCTCATTCGTAAATCGCAGCACGCGTAGTCCCGTCGAGGCGCTCATTAGGCGATTTTACTGAATTATTTATTTCAAGGTCATGCGCTCAGTTTCGGGCTTCTTCGTGGAATTCATTCGTCCGTCTCTTGAACTTCCACGTACGTTCATTAAATTACGAATCTTCTAATGTATACTGAACATATGAAATAATTTAATTTAATCTCTCTATTTTTGAAACCGCCGTTATATCTGTTATTATTTATAAAATTTGGTATCCTATATTATTTATTTCAGAAAATAACTGTACTATGTTCAGAACTTTTAAAATGCATATAAAACTTCAAAACTCATCCAAATGAAATTCTTGAAAAATTTACTTATTTATTTTATTATTTATTTGACAGTATTCATGTGGAAAAATGTACCGGGGACCCCGGAACATGGCATCATCATGGTAACTACAGCTGCCCATAGACATTACCGTTACCAGGCACCCCAGCCCCTAACCTAGCTAACGGCATTGCGTTAGTTAGCTAGGAAGGTACATTCGCAAGCTCAGGGAAGACAAAGAAATAATGTTAGTATATAGCGGAACAACATATTGCTTCAGGCCGGGTCACAGAAGAAGAATAAAGAGCTGAGAAAATTAAGAAAAGGAGAAGTTGCACTCTCTGGAACTTTTTTTTAATATAAAATAAGTTAATGCTTGACATGGATCCCACCTGATGGAAAGTGGTGATGATGTCTAAGATGTTGGACACACTAACTTAGTAAATGTCTCTTGAAGACTCCCACATCGTACTTATGTAGGTGGGAACACCGACACAGGCAAGCTATTCTATTCCCTTGCAGTACGCATAATAAAACACGAAGAAAACGGTGTTTCTATCTTTTGTTTCTTTCATTCGGCTCAGTCAAGGCGACTATGTAATTTATTTTCTCGTAAAGATTGCTAGTCAAATAATTCAGACACATCATTTGAACGACTTGACGAAAGTGTAAACTCAGTAATAGCGTATGTAAATTGAGTAAGTAAAGTACACAATGTAACAATATCTCTCCGTCCCAACTTACTCCACAATTATATTCCACGACACATGACGTCACTCCGCTGACGAACGGCTTCCACTGTCACCGTCAACTATTGCTGTCGCACCGGAGTCTGTGAGTACCTGATTGTAATGTACCTACTCGGTGGAATAGTTATTGAATTTGTTATAGAAATTTAACGACTGCCGCTTGCGGCTTCACCCACATAGAAAGGGCGGAAACGTAGGACTGGAATAAGGTACTCGTGTCGGTGTTCTCGTTCGATTACTACGTTCGTACTACTTACGTATGAACACACATATATTGTTTTAAATACACACATATATAGATATTTACATCCAGGCACATAGAACAAACATTTCTGCTCATCACAGAAAAGTTGTTGTTGAAAACGACCTTAGGTCTGGTGTAGCAGTCAGGTTCACTGACCTACCTAGACCAACCGGCCTGTCGATATATGTAGTTTACATTTAGTTCTAGATCGTCTAGAATTTCAAGATCTATAGCTTCATACGACACGGAAAAGCACTGCATTGTGACGTCAAATTTTTACAAAGATGCGAAATTGTAACCTTGAAGAGTTGCAATACTATTATCCCACGGGAACAAAAAAGTTTTCTGGGATAAAAATTAATTCTATAACCATTGTTCTTACATAAGTCACAACCTTGTTAAATTTGATCTAAATTAGTCCATTGGTTTCGGAGTTGCCATATTAATATTCACTTGTTATGCTGTGGCAACAAATCGATAACTAACATTTCCTGGGATAAAACATATCATTCTCCATTCTCGGATCTTCAACTACGATTGTGCCAAATTTCATCTAAATCTGTCCAGTGGGTTTTTCTAGAAGTTTGAAGAGATAGACAGACAATAAGTCCAAAAAAAAATGTTTCGGTCTCTACATATATCGATAACAAAGCCAAGTTTTAAAAGCTACCTAATGTACAGAATTGACCCCGCTACAGTTTTATATTACACATCTGCAGAATAGAATTATTTTACTTAGTTTAAGAGTCTAGGCGACAGATTTTATTTACTATTTTAAGTACCAAAGTTTTGATATCATATTTCTCCGATAACAAGTTATTAAAGCCTCAGTGCGTCTCTTCAGGTGCCGTCTCAGCGTACAGAAAATACTGTATAACATGACCTCATTGCAAGCTGAGGGATCGACAGACGACCAGCGTTCGCCGCTACGTTTCTCTGCACATGGAAACAAATTTTCAATTAATGCGCCTTATTTAAAAAGAAAAGACCGTACTACTACTGCCATTTACGATACTTAATATCGGGCTCATTTAAACGTTGAGTTACCAAATGTGAAGAAAAGATATCACGCGATCAAATGCATCCATTTTTTTGTCGGATTAACGTGCTGATATAATTTTAGTCTGCCTTAGTCTTTTTTGTTTTAATATAAAAATCCGTCTTCCTCTATGGGTTCGTTTATAAGGTTTCTGGGTATGTTTATGTGATATTGCCAGCTTAGTGATGAATGAAATTTACACATGTTTACAAATTACATCGATGTATATTGTTAACTAATCTAATTTCGGGGAATGTCCGGGAATAAATCACGAAATATCACAAAAGAGGAGGGAGGGGGTATAGTTGGCTATTGAGATATCACGTGTAGTACAAAACTTCACCCCACAAAAGTGTAAGGAATTGCTGGAAAACGTCACCTTTCTAATGGACATGCCGTTACGTCTGGGGTCGCCTTTAGAGGGGTTCTTAACGTCGGAGCGACGTGGACAGCTCCGAGAGGGAATGCTTGAACTAATACGTGACAGGTTAAGCGTAATGAACAATTTAATGGAGGGCTGGGCATGAGACGAAGATGCTTCTTGAATGGCGGTGGAAGGACTTGCTTTGGTTTATTATAAGCCGTTATAATACTTATATATATTTTAAATGTGGGGATTTTAGAGAATGGTTGGGTACATTAATATTTGTTACACCAACTACAAAACGGATATGAATTATAGTCTGTTCTAGACTAAACACAAAAACTATTTTTGTGAACACATCGCGGGCGCAGCCACGCGCAGAAACTAGTATAAGCTATATAGTGAATCAATTTAAATTAAACGTTCATATGTATACTTCCATAATTCAATATTCAAAGGTAAAATGGAGTCGCATCAAGAACTTCAAAGTCAAGTTGATATTTCAAAGTATTGCGTCTCCGAGCGTACAGTGAGTGCGACAACTTTGATAAACTTTTAAATAAACTTATTCGTAGACATCATAGTTTACACGAACAACTTACTAAGTAGCGAGTCAAGAAGTTAATACTTTTATAATTTTGACACTTTTGCGTTAGGAGGTAACTTTCTAATTTTAAATTAATGTGCCTCATCATCATCTCAACCCAGCACGACCCACTTTTCTGAATGAGAAGGTTAAGGTCATAGTCCACCACGCTGGCCAAGTGCTAATTGTCAGACTTCGCACACCTTCGAGTTTTGGAAACTGCCCGGCATGCAGGTTTCCTCACGATGTTTTCCTTCGTCATTATAGCGAGTGACATTTAAATGCTTAAAACGCACATAACTCCGAAAAGTCAGAAGAGCGCGCCCTGGGATTCGAACCCGGACCCCGCAAGTAGAAGGCTGATTTCTTAATCACTAGGCTATCACCGTTTGTGCAACGTACCTAGTCGTTAAAAATTTCCGTAAAATGTATTAATTGGTTGAATGTATTGGTTTCGTAAAATGTATAAATTTACCTGCATATGCATAAAAAATCAAATGTCACTTATTTGGGTTGAACTTATTAACTAATGCCAATGTTAGTAAAATTGTGTTATCTTTATTTTATATTTTTTAATATAAGATTTATACACAATTTATAAACTAACAATTTTAATACCTATCTTTTTTATTAATTATTTTTTTACTAACAAAGGATCGTAAAAACTGTTACTAACGCTTTTTTATGTTTACGTGTTTTTTTATGTTAATATACGTATTGTGAAATACGCCCGCGTACCGTCCACACCACCGTCGATACCACCGTCGATACCACCGTCGATACCACCGTCAATATCACCGTCGAAAACGAAAAGCAAACTCCGCCTTACTCCCAGGCTACTAGGGTGAATTTATTAGTAAATAAAATGTTTACTTTCTACAGTTCTACTCCATATAACCCTTAACTGTGCCAAATTTTATACATCTCCGTTCGCATAATACTTATTCGTGAAACGGGGTACAAAGTTTTTGTTTCACGTAGAATTATGCTATTTATGCCTTTCTTTATATAAATTATAGTGCCACCATATTAAACCATTTATGGCCAGATAAACATGGCTGATATGACAAACTACGAAACCTAAAAGGGTTTGTTTTATAGCAGATTTAAAAACCAAAGCATCTCATTGCCATGTTATAAAAGACGGAGACATAAAAACTACAATTCGCATTACAAAATGTCGCATATCACAGACATCATAGACGACAGCAGACAAATAGTTGTAGCCCAATACTTGGCGCCAGAGGATTTATTCCTCCGTCAATGTGACTTATGGAGGCTGGAGGATCGGAAGATAAATACGGCCCGCGCGCCCCGACCGGCCTGTATCTTTATTTATGACAAGGATCGTTCTGTTTGTGACCAATCTTTTGTTATGATTCTTTAAGATATGGATTGGGAGTTTTACGTCTTTTACTAGAGTGAATTGGCAGTTTTGACCGTTGGGGAAGATAGGTCCTCAAATGGAGACCAAGTTTCGGTAAAACCAGTCTAGGGTAACTCTGGATCAGGTGGGCTGATGACCTGAAGAAGACAACCGATATTCGCTGGATTCAAAAGCTTATTATCAGTCGGAGTACTGCAAATTAGAAGACCTCAAAGGCTAATTAATGGATGGATTGGCAATTTTAAGTGATAATAGTGCGCTGCCTACTTGTAAGGTAAAAATACCTTGAGTGCTTATTCTACTTTAAGGGTAAACATTTTAAGATCATGTACATAAGTTTTATAAATTGTTGTTCCTTAATAAATTGTAGTCGGTCTCGAACCAATTTTCATTCAAATCAGGTTAGTAATTTAGACGTGAAAGCGTAATAGACAGACAGAGTAATTTACACATGTACAAAAATAAAAAGTTTAAATGTGATCCCGTCCCGTCTAACGGCAACAAGGTACGGTCCCCACTGACAACGTTCCGGTACCTAAGTGTGACGTAACATTAATGTAAGTATCATATATTATATGATAAACAATTTATAAACACAGTGTTCAAGGATGAAAGCAATCGTTAAAGCAAAGTTAATCTCAATCAAAGTTGTGTGATTAGAATCTGTTTCCACGCACAGGGTAGTAACTCATCTAACGACTTGGCATCGCCTTGTCTTTGGCGAGCGAGACTGTTCGCGCGAACACATCGCGCGGCCGAGCAACGGTAGCGACACGGGCTGTAAACCGCAGGCGGAGCAAGAACCGACGCGGCAATGACTACCAGCCACAACTCGATCTATGGCCTTTGTGGCACCTACTCGCGAACTTCATGTATTATGTACAATACAGTTTTCAATACAGTCTACTTAGTTTTACTTAGTGTCCTACATTGTAGGGGACACCAACAGACGATCTGAAGCGGTTATAGATTTCGAGGAGACAGCCCTGTATTTAGTTGGTAGGGACCGTGTCTTTGAAGCGAAAGTTCCGAGAATGATTCTCTGCTGGGGCAGGTGTCTATGACAGGGTTACATATTTTACCGACTTCAAAAAAAAGAAGAGGCACTCAATTTGTGTGTATTTTTTATTTATTTGTTTTTTATGTACGTTACCTCATAACTTTCTACTGAGTGGATCGATTTCGCTCGAAAGCTGGTTCTTGCGACGTGGTCCCTTTTTTTCTAAAACAACCTCTGAGGAATAGTTTTGGAGTTATTGTTCCTTATAATATTTTTGTTTTTCTTTTTTATCGTATAACTTTTGATTGGGTAGACCGATTTTGATAATTCTTTTTTTGACCCAAAGCTGATGCTGGTCATGTTCCATTTGATTTTGATTGACATCTTTCGAGTAGTTTTGCAGTTATTTTACTTTTGATATTTTATTTTTATTGGGTGTTCCAATTTTAATTATTCTTTTTTCAATTCAAACGTACCATATGTTCATGTAACTTTGAGCGTCATCTGACGAGTGGTTTTTGAGTTAATAGCATTTATCTTTTTTTTATTTTACCTTTATCGTTATCTTTAATAATTCGTATTTAACTGGTTGCGACTATGTTAACATAGTCCTAGTTTTATTGTATTCATTGTGCCAGAGGCATTGTAAGTCAGTTTTTTTATGATAAAAATAATTACTATCAAATTAATTTCTCTTGTCTTTACTACCTCTGACGGGAGTTAAACGGGAATATGCAGGCGTTTATCTAATATTATTGTATCTAGTTTGGTTGTTGAGGTACGATTGCAGGTAGTATTACAGATCAACCACGCGTGGCGGGGTGGTGATTTGCGGGAGGGGAGGATTGAGTCTGTGTTAGATAAGTGACGACCTCTATTGATACAAATAGCCGCGCGTGCTCCAAGTTGAAACATCGTTGGTGTTGACCCGACCACACTATTATAAATGATTACCTGCCTGGATTGGATGTGTTGCAAATTAGTTTTGAATTAATTTCACTAAAGTTGCTGTAGTCTATCCCGACATCATGTGACTGAAAACATTAATGAGCAACTAAATATCCGGCCAATTACTCCTTAGAATCCCGCAGGAATGGTTTCGTATCATTATGTATAAAAACGGCTAAAAATAATTTCCTTTATATGGGAAAAACCTAAAATATTAGTTTAATTCTGTTTTTTAGTATTCTTAGTTATAGTAACAATAGAAATAAGTCAGCTGCGAAGATTTCAACTGTCTATCACGGTTCATGAGATACAGCTTGGTGACAGAAGGACGGTCATAAAAATTAAATTGATTTTTTGCATTTACATATTCCCTAAACTATACTTCTAAACATCGAAATACAGTAGAAAGTTTGACATTTTTTGTATTATATCCAGTATGCTCTTTCGCCAAATGACCTTTCTTTATTAAAAGTCCTATCCTAACGCTTATACAAAATTATAAACGCAAAAAGAATAAAAACACACTTATCTTTCCATATGAACATGAATAAACCCAGTGGAATACGTAAACGCCTCAAATATGCACATACATTAGCGAAATCGCTAATAGGACACTTTTTATTCGTCCTCGAGGCGAAGTGTCGCTTGAAATTCGCGTCTGGATCGAGATAAATGATCCTTCAGAAGGCAGATTACTTTAATTCCTAAGTGGTCGGACAAATTACATCGCTTGCTGATCGAGAACGAACGCTTTTCGATATCAATTACTAGTTCATTATCATAATTTCTAATTTGACGGATAACAAGAATGGAGTAGAAAATGCGGCACGCTTTGCAAATTTCTGAGCATTTTAGATTTCTTCTAGTTAAAAAAATATTTGCGATTTTTGTGAACTGTGCCAAGTCGACTGTGCTAAGTTGAACACTGTTGCGGTTTCGTTTCGGTAAAACTAAGCGCCTTAGACGGGTTTAAATGAATGTATGGAATGGAATATACATATCTTTAGCAAATATATAGATTGTAATTTTCAAACAATGATATGAATTCTTTTTTACTTCACTAGATTCATCTCGGCAGAACACTACCGTGCCCCCAGATAGTTAACGTTTTTAAGAAATTAAAATCAATGTCGTTAAAAAAGAAAGTCAATGACGTGAGATTTGATATTTGCTAAGCAAAATCATTGTTTATAAAATCTTCAAATGTACATATAAAAACTAAAATGTTATAACTTTTCTCTTTTATTACATTTCAATTATTTCCTAATTTGGCAGCCCTACGTGAGAACAACTGCTCTTACTTTTTTATTACCAAAGTTCTACAAAGAAATACTAAATTCGAGGAACAAGAGTAATCATCCGACTCTAAATTGTAAAAGTTTTAAATAAATTAGGGTATAGCTACTCTAAAAAGAATTAAAAACATTTCAATGGAACGCCTTCTTCTCGTCGTATTTTGGGGATAGTAAATCAAATTTGTGATTGCGGAAATAGGAAGTTTTGAAGAGAATTGCGCTAGTATTATCATCATCAGCTTCATCATCAAATACGTAACCCACTAGACCCGATGATTGAAACCAATTTATAAAGCACTAGCTGACCTAGCGCGCGTTGCCATGCATCGACTCATCAACCATGTGTACAATGGATATCATTTTAGGTGCCAAAACACTTCCTAGACAATTCTGAACGAAGTTGCTAAAGATATCACTGTCTTAGATCCTATCATTTCAGAGTCGATAAAGAACAAACAAACTCACAAACAACAACATTGATTTTTATATACATATATAGACACAAAGCATTTCATCTTGAGTTGTGATTAATGATATGACGCAATTTTTTATCAAACAATCACGGTGTATTATTGTGTGGGTGGTGGAGTATGGCTCTTAGGCCTTCAGGATGAGAAGAGATGTTTGCTCAGTAGTAGGCCTTCAAGGGGTGGAAGCCAATCCAATGTTCCATGTAGTCTACATTAACATGAGGGTATTATGGGCCCAATAACGCGTGCCTATCCTAAGCCTGTAAGACGTGGTTTAGTGGCGGAGCGAAGGGTTAAGTTTTACAATTCAAATGTGAATGTAACCCAGCATGGGGTTGCACCACATCAGCTTTGCAATATTGTTGGAATAATCCAATCCCAGGGTTATTATAATTTATGACGTCAGTAAAAAATAAGGAATTATATTTTATGTTTTTAAATTACCTTTGTTCGGAGATTGGATGTATTTTAAGGAAAGTAAGAACACTTTTGTGTATAATTTTATAGAGATTTTAAGAAAAGAAATTTTAAAGATTTTAATTTTTTGTGTTTTTTCTAAGAATGGAAAAAGTCAGTCAAGTAAACATTTAAATGACATTTTAAAAAATAATTTAGGATGAGATATAAATAGTTCTAATATTTCATTTGCAGATATTATTAACTTTCAGATTATCCTTGATAAAACCATATATTTATAGTAAATATCAAAACATTTGTTAAAATTGTAAAATATAATCTTCTAGATACTTATCATTACTGAATCTAATTTCTTCTTACAGGCGTATATTTCATAGACTTACTTTTGCGACCGATCTTAACACAATCTCCCTTCCAAGGTGTTCGCCGATATGGCAACTCCTCGTTTACGTGGTGGTTATCACTTACCATCAGATCACCTGTTTTCATTCAACACCAGCTAATAGCTAAAAATAGCAAAGATCTACCTTCCTGCGTCTCACAGAGTCATCGATCAAATTAAAGTTCGTTAGGCCCAGAAGGCTTTGTATCAAAATACCAGCATATCAGGCATTAACAGAAACATCCATCCAAATTCCAGCTGTTCCCGGTATGTCTATCGATCACTTAAGATTGACACGTGACGTTGCGTAGTACTCTTGCTGTAAATAGTCAAGGTTAGAGAACGGGATCGTATCGTATACATGCGTTATAATGTTAAGTTATTCTAGTTTCTATAAAATTGTCGGCAATGGAAATGTTCTGTAGACCCCTGTTGCAAGAATCTATACTAATAATAGACTGTAACTATTTTGATGCAGCTTCCCTTGTTATTGATATAGAGACCAAAAACATTTTTTATTGTTTGACTGTTTCTCTCTCAGAGCTTCACGCTGGTCAGATTTAGATGAAACTTGGCAAAGTCGTAGTTTAAAACTTGAGAATGGTTATAGGATAGGCTTTATGCCAGGAAATGGCTTAGTTCCCATAGGATAATACGTAACATTTAGTAGGGGAGACAGGGGATGGTTGTGACATTTTTTTTTCAAAATGGCATAACTTTTTATTTTATCGATTTTACTATTCAGTTATTAGTTGCTGTGATTACGTAACTATTCAAGATTTAAATGTAAACATAATTTTCCCTAACAGACTGCTAGAATTTGAATTATTGAAAGAAATCTAAGAAATGAGACGTGTCACGTCAGGGGATGGTTGTTACAACACAAGGGGTAAAAAGTTACAATAAAAAACAAACACTTTAATCACAGTAACGT